>JYFJ02008191.1:0-13122 GCA_000934665.2 Catajapyx aquilonaris
ATGCAATATTTGGCGAAATGTGAGATCCCATCTCGCCCCAATGTGGTTCCATCGCCAAACATACCACGAATTGTATATATATATATATATATATCTCTCTCTCTCCAACCATGCCAGTGTATACACATCGCATGGTTCTAAAATAGAAAGCAGATGTGTGTTATGAGCCACCCTGTACTGTGCCACTTTTCGTAATTTTTCCCCCCCTCCATATATAATTCCAGCATGTGACGGCCCGTGCCCTGGGCAGAGCAGTGGCTGTCCTGTGGCTCCTGGTGGCCATCCTCTCCGCCCTTCCCTTCCTGGGACTCGGGCTCTACTTCGACCAGGAGGCCGCCCCGGGGCAGAAGTGCGTCCGATACAGGTTCGCCACCAAGCCAGCCGACGTCGCCTACGCGTATCTAGTCTTCGCATTCGGTACGTGCAAACACACTGCCGGACAAACAAACAAACAGACGGACGGACGGACGGACGTGACACCCTGTCCTTTTAAGACAACTCCCATAGATCGATGGCTGTGTCAATAGACCACCGGTTCAATTAAATTCCAATTAGAATGATGGTGTGACCTTGAGTATTAGATGTTTGAGCAGCCCGGCCACCCCTTTTGTGACGTCAGTAGGGGTTGTGACGTCAGAGGGTGGAAGGATGAGGGTGCGCAGGAGGAGGGTTCGAGGCAGGAAGGACGAGGTGGCCGAGTGGTTAAGGCGTTGGACTGCTAATCCAATGGGCTCTGCCCGCGTGGGTTCGAATCCCATCCTCGTCGCTAAACCATTTTTTTTTTTTTTGTTTTTTAAATAATAATTGCTTCTAATTACAGGCCTGCTGTTGTGCACGTCTATTGTCGGATGCAACATTGGGGTTATGAGGGCCCTGTGGCAGCTGCGTGCAAGGCGGATAAGCCATGTCCCACGGAGGCTGTCCAGCAGCAGGGCGTCCACCGGATCCAACTCTGCGTCCGGGACCGGTGCCACTACAGCGCCGAACGTATTGCACTGGGAGCACCATGCCACCAGGGAAGAGGTGGCCTTCGCACGACTCATGGGAGTCATCAGCGTCGCGTTCGTCGCATGCTGGATCCCGCAGCTTGTACGATCCGCTCATACTCTGCCGTCCCATATGCCAACCCGTCTTTATACTTGCAGGCGACTATAATAGCGGCGCAGGTGGATCCCAAGCGCAGACAGAAGCCGCTGTACAGGGTGGCGGACGTGGCCATCGCCCTCAACTTTGTCTTGGATCCTTTCCTGTACGTGGTGCTGCGGGCCAGGGCCAGAAGGGCCATTGCAAGGGTGGTCAAGGGGCAGGCCTTTTGTCCTACATTTTGCACCACGAAGTCACCTTCAAGAGGTCAGTTTACATGCTAAAAGCACCGTATTTGACAGCATATAAGACCCCACCGCAAAAATACCTTCCTTGATCTACATTATACATGCCATCAAATACGGTAAATACAGTAAAACCTGCAGAGTAGAATTCTACAGCAGCGAAATTAAATTCCAGAAGAACATGCTATGGGCAAGTACTAACTTGTTGAAATTATCAGGAATTGGTACAATAACATGTTCATTGCTGTCTTACATTTTATTATGAACTTTCTTCACGCCGACTTTACAGATTGGCCAAAACACCTGAAAAAAAATCGTTATTCCAGCCTTAAGATGAATCATGATTTTACTTATCCGAACTGGTAAATGACAATAATGGCAATGAAATTATTTTTAAAGAAAAGCACAATTTTTCACATGATATTGACAAGCCTGTCAATCGGAAAACAACAAAATTGTAAAATTCTTACCAAAATATAGTTGTTTATATATTTTTTTAAAGAGAAAGGAAAATTGTTGCCACATTTAGACTGAATGCGTGTCCCAGAGCCTCTTGTTGTACTTTTTTGTACGAGTGGCCTGCTCAAAAATGATAACATCCGCGTAAAAATTCCAGGCATCAGCTACCAACACCTACTGTGTTTTAAACCAACCACAACAAAGCCCACAATGCCTGATTCGGATATCAATATTACGACTCTGCCTGATTCTACATACTTGGCACTGATTAATTCTGGCTCTTTCCACACACATTTCCATTGCCTCCAACCTGCCCTGGCATTTTGCAATGCAGACGAGTTGAACTGAAGTTGCCCACTGTATGCATCTGATTGTTGTGTTCCAGACTTCCCAGTCCCTCTACACCAGGCCAACAACAACAATATTGCCGCTACTCTGTAGCATTTCCACCGTCGTCATCTCCACCAGGAGACGGGGCAGGCGGCGATTGGGATCCGCCTCCCCCGCTCTCCAACTCTCCTTTCGAACCCTCGTGCAGCAGAACATACTCCCTGCTTGAGTATCCAAATCGCAGAACGTCCCTCTCGAAGAGCTCGACGTACCTCCTGGACTCCAGCTTCTGATTGTTGAGAAACGTCCCGTTGGCCGACTCCAGGTCCATGACGTACGGCCTGGGACGCCTGGAGGGAGGAACCACCCTGTACTGCAAGGCAGCATGTTGCTTGGAGCAGGAGGGATGGTCCAGCGGTATGTCAGCAATTCTCCGCTCCCTGCCTAGGAGGTACGCGCTTTGCCGGTGGATATGCATTGTCGGCAGATTTTCCTCACCTGTGGCGGTAGAGCAAAGAAGCATCATGTGTGCGATTCCATGTTTGTACATTAAATGTATTAAAAGAGCCAAATGTATTCTTCTATCCCAATCCCTTACAGCGACATTGAGAAGACAAATTACGTAACATATGGATTTACCTAAACAAACTGTGTCTTAAAAATCAATTATAAAAGGGTGGCGTCTGGTTGCGTAATCAACTGACCTTTGAAGACATACAACCGCCATCTCGTCCTTGGCTTTTTCGCATCGTCAGGTTCACTGTACTTGATAAAGATTCCCTTGTACATGTTGGTCTCCTCGGCCAACTTTCCAGATGGTTCGAGGTTAGGTTGCTCCTTGGGCTGCTCTGGAGCATCCGAATCGTTTCTTGGTCCACCCTCACCTTGCCTGCCACCAGAGGAGGAACTGGGGCCGCCCCTGGGCCCACGATCATAGCGATCACGATGACGGTTGCGCCGACCCTCATCCCCTGAATCGTCCCATCGACTTCTAGACGGATCTTCACCTCTGAAAATAAAATGAGTCACTAAATTGGTAGTCTCGGCAATCATTACAATTATTATACTAGCATGATTTTGCTAAGAGCCTGTAAATTGACACCTTTCATGCCGACGCCTCTCGTGTCTCACAGGTCGTTGGTTCTCCTCGTCAGAACTGACAGGCTCCTGCTTGATGCGGACTCTCAGGTTTTCCATGGGCGGCCCCTGGTTTGTCCTATTGTCGTCTCTTCTTCTCCTCTCCTTTCTTCTCCTGTGATCGTCCGGCTCTTCCCTCTCCGTCTTGGGTCGTACGTGGGCAGACCTGCGTTCATGTGGCTCCTCTTCCCTCGGCCTTTTCCTGTGCTCATGATGGTGGTGGCGGTGATGGCTATCCTTCTCTCTCTGTTTTCTTGACTGTAAAATGAACAAACCGGTGAGCCTTTTGCTGGATGTAATAATGTAACTCAAGTCATGAACTTGATTTACTAGCAATGCCGACGCTTCTTTTCATTTTTTTTTTTTAAATCTTTGTTTGCATTTTATAATAGCCAGACAGTTGCTTTGGCTTCTTCTTGAATAAACCTAAACCTGACCAACTTGCATCTCTGTACAATTTATAACCGGTTTTTCATACACATGGACCTCACCTCCATCAAGTACTGCTGGTTCTGGATCAGATCTGGGCCTGGAAGAGTCCGCAGTTTAAGCCGGAAAATCCCCAAAAATTAAACTACATCAATAAAAAGAACAATCGGACGCCATCTTGGAAAAAAAAATGAAAGAGGGGAGAGGATGTGTTTTTCATTCGTTCGACCAGATCTGGACCTGGTCATGACCAATCCGTTCGAACTTAATTGAGCTATGTTTTATATTTAATTTATTATAGTTATATTCATAAAAATATTATCATGCAGGATGATGTACAATTGTGGTTAAAGTTCGTGATTGTTGAGTGTGATTATCTGTTGGCGACACTGGGCCAGACATGGAGGTCGATCAAAGAGAATATTCTGCTGACTGGTAAGGTCAAGAGGTCAAACAGATTTTATCCGGGGAGGTCAGCCACGTTTCCGATTGAGGTCAGAGGTCGTGATGTCCACTGTGGTCCAGGGAGAGGACCGGGAGTCGGATGGGGAGGGCCACACTGCGCAGGTAACATGTGACCACCGCATTTGGCTATAGTTGAAGGCCCACTTACTTCATAACTGTATTTGGCAGGGTTTGGCTGTTCCGGGTGAGGCGCCTGAGTCGGATGAGGAAGAGATAGACACTGCCAGCATCAGCAGCGTCGGAAGCGTCGTGTCGCCTGGGTCGGAGGTCCCGTCTGTCCGCCGCCACAAGAAGCCGCATCCGGCGTACAATTCGCTCCTGCACCGCAAGCTACGTGAGCGCAACCAGTCCCTCCGTCGCTCCGTGAACGACCTGGTGTCCCACGCCCTAGCGGAGAAGGAGAAGGAGCTGTCCGGCGTCTCCCAGTCCCTCACAAAGACGCACACGCAAATGCAGGACTGCCTGCAGGTGCTCCGTTGCCTCACTGGCGACCTCCTGAGGGTGCAGGCCAAGATGGATGACTTCTACGACTCGCCTAACCTCCTTCCAAACATAGAGTTCGCCCAAACGCTTACCGGACCGGACATGTCCGCTTTCGGAGCAGCCGCGTTACCCCCATCGTAAAAGGACAATTGAAGTTGCACAGTTTGTTACGTCCCCGAGTATTATGTACATATGTAAACCGCAGGCATGTAAATAATCCGAGTAATTTGGGGAAGAGTAAGAAAGACACTTCTCATTTTTAATTCGGTCCCGTACAAATCCCGCAAAACATGTACACTTTTTCTGGCTGTACACACACACACACAACCTTGGCTTAATATTAATAATTAATTAATTAATTAACCACGATGACGCTCTCAGGCCATGTAGATGAAGGTGTTGATGTCGTCCTCATCCCGTCGCATGTACTTGTTCTCTATGAGCCATTCGATCTGCTCCTTTATGAGCTTCTTGGAAGGAAGGAACATGTTCTTCAGAATGTCCACGAGCTCCGTCTGGAGCTGAGCGTTCGACATGCGCTTTCGCATCTTCATTATCTTGATCACCGCCTCCTGGTCGGGCACAAAAGTCGTTAGCGAACATTACAACGTACATTTGACAAGTGCCGTACCTGAACTCTGAGTATCCTGAGCTGCATTATGCTCTCGTTGTCCTCCTCCTTCGACTTCTCCGTCGACAGCTGCAGCCTCCCAATCAGGTTCAGCTTACCTCTCCGCTGCACCTTCCCGTTTTTACTGAAAGTACAGGTTACGTTAGCCGGATGTAACGACCCAACTTGTGATGCACTTACACGAGGGCAAACTCTTGATTAACCCAGAACTGCGTGTGCTCCTGGAATTCCTTAGGCGAGGAGGCGTCCGGATTGTGCAGAAGCACCTGACGCTTCAGCTTCGGGAAGGCCACCAGCGACTGGAGAATTGAAACGATTAATGCAACGTACCGGATGATATCTGCGGAACTTACCCAAAGCGTTCTCCTGAGCTCGGGGTCGGGCAGTTCGGTTGCAAGCCTTAGATTCTCGTAGGAAATTCTCTCCACCGGTCGCTGGTTCCAGGCGAACAGGACGGCCATCTGGAAAGTCGTGATGTCCAGGTCGAACCTGCCGACTGGATTGGCGAATGTGATGGTCCCGTTGGCCATATGGTGGTACCACTGCAGCTTCCGTCCGCTGTGCTTCTTGCGGTAAAATTCTTCCACTTCTGGGATGTAGTCCTCCAGCTCCAGTGGCAATGAGACCGACACCCTGTCAGTCCCACGTGCCCATGCTCCAGCGTTGAGGATGCGAATGCTTATGGAATCTGCGGGCGAATCAAAAGAGACATATGGATGGCAATGCAAGTTTTCTGGAAGTACCAGTTGTAACCTGCGACTGATCCTCTATTGTTCCGGCATTGCTCTTTAAACTGCTGGTTGAGGTCCTCGCTGACCTTGATGTCCTGGAACATCCGGGCAAGCTTGTTCACATAATCCGCCGGCATCCCGACCTCTCGCAACCTGTCAACAAGTGGCAGGTTCAAACGCCAAATCCGGGTATGAGCGACGGAAATACTGACCACTCGACCATGTTCTCCTCCTTTTCCGAGTCGGCCGAAGTGTCCAGAATAAGCCTGCGAGTCAAGTGGGCTTTGTGGTAGCGCATGAACACATCTTTGTTCTGCACGTACTTCAACACCAGCAACTGAAATGGAACAATTAGCTGTGGGAATATGCGACTTCGTTCTGCGATACTGACCACATCCCTGAGCTTTCCTTCAATTTCGTCGGATGTAAGCCGCTTCGAGAGCGGCGTCTTCCTGAGGAGCATGTCGCAATAGTTGGCCAGCAGCTCTGGGCACTTTGATTCAGGCTGTGTCCGCACACATCCCGGAGCGGCCTGGTTCGTTGGAGGTGGCGGTGGACCCACGATGACCTGTCCGCCCCTGGAGGTGGGCAGCTCCAGCTTGAACACGGACGTGTCGTTGACCACGGCCTTGTAGGCCTTGTCTCTCGCTGTCAGAAACCTGGGGTCATTGTTGAAGGCCTCCTTGACCAGCCGCGAGAACCGACGGAACAGACCCAGCAGCTGCTCCACGTACTTCTCAGAGTCCTGCGTTATCACTTCCGCCGCCTCCATCATGTCGTCCAGACCTGCACTCACTATGTGTTCCTCCAGGTCATGCAGCATCGGGGATATACCGTTTGGGACACGATCCATCAGCTTGAACATCAGCTGCAGCTCTGATGGAAGAACGGTTGATCAGTAGAAGTCGGCAAGCATTGCATGCGACAGAACTCACTCTCAGTCTCGTTGGTGCGTATCATCGTGGCACACTCGGCCAGCACCACTTCCCGAAAGGTGGTCACCAAGACTTGGACGCAACAGTTGGTCAGCTGGAAACAACACGTGACAATAACGATTACGTTTAGAGGTAATCGCACAAATATGGGGCACTCACTGCCTGCACCGATCCTGAGCACGCCTCAAGGTACTTGTGTGCCCGCTGCTCCTCCTCCCGCAGCTTTGCATCCGCATATCTCATGTAGTTTTGCACCCCGTTTGCCTGCAGGTACGTGGGTGCCTTCAGCCTGTAGAAAGCGTCAGTCGCCTCCAGGTAGGCCTTCTCGAAGTTGTCCCTGTAGATCTGCAGCTTGTCTTCAGGGTTGGAGCACAGCGATACGTACGATTCCCTCACGCCGATCACCAGCTGGGAGTCGAACGCCTCGCCGTTCCTCTCCGCATGGACCAACTTCATCGCCGAATCCTGCAGACGCTGCTTGATATTTGAGAATATGCTCTCGTTCCAGGAGTCCAGCATCAGCTGCAATTGAATTTATTGTAAGTCACCGGATAATCGGGGTCACGGCGATACGTACCTTTCTAACGAGACTCTCGTCAAACTGCGGCTTCTTATGCACCGATGTCGTTTTCCCAGCGAGTGCAATCTCCAGCTGGCCAAACGGCATCGGAAGATAGTTGCATTGCGTCGAGAACTTCCTCCACTCTGCGATGTACGCCTTCAGGAGCGCCTGGTCCTCCTGCTGCGCCAACACCCGTGTCTGCGCCTCGTGTATGAACTCAACAATGTCCTCCTGAAGAGACTTGTACACCTTTGCGGCTCCCTTCTCATCCCACAGGCACACCAAATGCACATTGTAAAACAAGTCCTGCCACTCCGACCGATGCACTGGATCCTGGTGCAGGATCTTCAGGATCGTGGGACGCATTTGGGGCCATTGGTCTTCAAACTGCAGCTGGCCTTTGTCCTGTCAACATAAAGACGGACACATTTTTAAATGAACAAGACGGAATGACTTATTGTCTACGTATTGCGACCGTCCGTTGATTGCGGCCTGATTGCGGCTTTCTAGTTACACGCAATCTGTGCTGTCCGGACACTTCTTCCTTGTCGGACAGGGACAGCCTGGAGAATTCGCTTTCTCCAGCCCCCAGGCCTAACATCAGTTCTGGAGAATCCGCCTGTCCCACCTTCCGAACACACTTCAATTACGATGTGGGGGAACGGACGCGGACAACAATGCCACGGAATTTAGAACCATCGAGCAACAATGGTCCATTGTTGCTTTCCTTTTTTTAAAAAAAAAGAGAGAGAGAGAGAGAAACAGAAACCCACCCTCAACATGACCGCCATCTTGGATCTGGGTACGCCACTGTCCATGACGCCTTCTGTCCTATCCATGCGAAAGGCACTTCAATTTTGGCTACGTTCGATCTGGCAATTTGCACCCCCGGGTTTAAGCTAGATCGGGGGTAGATCAGTGTCCTACTCGTATCTCGAATAATTTACGGCAACTTTAGAATCATCCAGACACCAAAATTGCACGACTTTCTAGCCTGAAATGGCACGGAAAGCATGGAACCAAACAAGAACGGCGAATCTGGCATATGCCAAAAATGGGGTGCGGTATGTAGGATTCTCATAAAGTGACTTGCAGCATCGCGTTAAATTCGGGTTTAAAAGTAAATGCGGCGCAGTTAATTAAATTGCAGATCGCATCAAACAATTGCGTTGCATTACGGCTACAATCACATTTTATTAAAAAAATTACTACCGTTACATCATAGCGCGGTTGACAGCGCCATATGCGGGTATTGGCTCATTGCGTGATGCGATCCAATCAGAGCTGCTGGATTTAGTGAGCGCGGATGGTAGCGGCGACATGTAAATTCGAACAATCACAAAGTGACTGTTTACACAACCCAGCCGGTCAGTATGGACCAATCAACATCGACCTCAATTGCCAGTTCTACCCAATCGCAAGCAGCGGCGCATGCGTCTCAACTCTGTCGCTGACTCGTGTGAACCTTAAATCTGGCAACGCTGTGGCGGGAAGACGCATGCTTTGTGTGGCTTCGCAGCATCTTTTTCCAGTCCTGAGATTCAGAACCGGTTTCAGACTTTTGGCTGAATCTAGACCCGTCTTAAGCCGCTTCATCCCAGTACCTGAGATGCCTCGAGGAAAGGACAAGAACCCGAAGAAGGTAACAGACACACACCGCATATAGAGCGACACATGTCAACAGTGCACAGATTAATTGGGGTGTAATTATTATTGCAGGTGAGCAACTCAGCAAGTGTTAAGCGCAAGGCTGAGGACAAGCCTGAGCCGGCTGCCAAGAAGCCGCTGATGAACAAGAGCCAGACGGACTATGAGTCGATCGACTTCACAAGCGACGCCAAGACCAAAGACGGGAAGGCCTGGGACTTGAAGATCGCCAGCTGGAACGTCGATGGCCTGCGGGCTTGGGTTAAGGTTCGGATTAGTTCGCACCGTTACAAATATGAACGTAATACCCCAAGTGTTCCTCGACAGAAAGGGGGAGCCGAGTACATCGAGCATGAGGAGCCGCACATCATTTGCCTGCAGGAGACAAAGTGTGGCGAAACCAAGCTGCCGGATGAGGTGATGGAGAGTATCGAAGGTTACCATCCGACATGGCTGGCCGGAACGCAGGAGGGGTACGCCGGTGTTGCACTTCTGTCAAAGGAGAAGCCTATCAAAGTCAAGACCGGGCTGGACAACCCTGATTTCGACAGCGAAGGTCGGCTCATTCACGCGGAGTTCGACAAGTTTCACCTGGTTACCGTCTGTAAGTGTACCAACGCTTTTAATAAGGCGCCGTTAACGCATATTTGTTTGCGGCAGATGTACCGAATGCAGGCCGGAACTTGGTGACTCTTCCGAAGCGGATGGAGTGGGATCCGATCCTATGCAACTTTCTGAAGGATCTGGATGCGGAGAAACCTGTCATATTGTGCGGTGACCTGAACGTAGCTCATGAGGAGATCGGTGAGTTACTTCACGAGGTGTGTGTGAGACGGTACGTGACATGCTGTACTTGCAGATCTCGCGAACCCAAAGACTAACAAGAAAAATGCGGGCTTCACCAAAGAGGAGAGGGACGGATTCAGCAGCCTCTTGTCTGAAGGCTTCCAGGATTCGTTCCGATCTCTGTACCCGGACAAGAAGGATGCGTACACCTTCTGGACGTACATGTCCAACTCCAGAAGCCGCAACATTGGATGGTATGCAATTTTTAATCCCTTCCACTTAGTACTTTTGAAAGCAATTGTTGAGCTGAGGAACAAACTCTTCAGTAAGTTTATTTACAGCAGTTGCTACAATGTATCTTAATTAACGCAATTTAAAGCCATATAATGTACGTTTTTTCTTCCAGGCGTTTGGACTATTTTGTGCTGTCAGAGCGATTGATCCCGTCAGTTGCTGACGTAATCATTCGCGATGAGGTGTACGGAAGCGACCATTGCCCTCTGGTGCTGCTGCTCAACACAAAGGGCTGAACCTCGGCCCAGACCTCTTTTTTTTCTTATCGCTGTTACGAGTAGTTAACTGGAATTTTCACAAGACTTTTTTAAATGAACCCCCCAAGCACAATGTTGCGTCAGCAGTGTTCACAAGACTGGAACTTATTTGTATGAATGTATGCAGATTGAGAAAAAAAAAAAAAGTAATACATGGATAAACAGATGGTTGATAATAATTAATCCTCTCCAGCCGGCATGGCATCCTCCAGCTTCTTGTTGAACTTGACACGAAGCTCGGTGACACTGTCGCCTTTCAGATGATCCTGCGTGAACCAAGTCGACACATCCATTTGGACCTGCAATTAGTGCGTGTAAAACAATGTGTACGAAGGCGGTGAACAATCGCACCATTTCGCATGCTCCTCTTATGACGCCGCACAGCACGTTGCTGTACTTGAGGTTCAGGCAGTTGTCGGGCAGTTCAACGAATTCTGCCAGCGGGTTGTGCTCCAGGATGAGAGAGAACTCGTCTCCGGCTGGACTCCAGTTGCCGACCAGCGGGGATATTCCAAGGAAGAGCCTGAATGCGCCCTGGATCTTCTCCGCAGTTTCCCGCAGGTCGTGGCACCTCCCGCAGTTCGTCCTGGCCAGAAAGTCCTCCACCAGACGTACGCCTATGTTGTAGCCCATGCGCTCCAGCTGCTTGTTCACTTCCTCCGGAGACTCATAGTCGCGCAGAAGCTGCGACACAAGCGCTCCGTACGTCAAGGTGAACAGCTCTGAATTCTGGAAATGTAACATGATGGTAATTTGGCCCGCCCGAAAGCGAGTTCGTACGAAATGTAATTACCACTTTTTTGGAGTCCGTCACTCGTGCGCCTTGACGTGACATGTTGACAGTACCCTAAAAAAACAAGTACAGACAGTTTTAACCACTGCAATTAATATTTAACATGATCACATTTACATATTAAACACTTATTGGCGATAAAACCAATTTTTGCTGATATTGCAAGCACCGCATTATTTTCTGATTTTATGACAAGTACAGTGCCGCATTAATAGTGAATATTTTGCTGGTTCAAATTATTCCTGAATTTCTAATTATAATTAAATATTTACCTGAAATTTTTTAAGTGGAACCAAGCCTCGAGATGAAGACAGACGTCTGACACGCGTTGCCAGACGAACGGAAGTTTTTCCTGCCAGGAACATTTAAATCGCACATTTAATATCGCAAATAAATAGAACGGTAGTTAAACACTACAGAGGGTTTAAATAAATTATTATTAATTGTTAAAGTGGAATGTTAGTCAATTAAAAGCCTACGAGTTAATGGCGATCGCTGTTCGCTTATTAGTTATTGCATGAGCAATGCTGCAATTGGCAGTGAGCGCAATATAATCAGTTGATTTTAAGATTATTTAATCGATTTAAATATGTGCTAATTTTAATTGCGCAACATTGCTTAACTGGAAAAACTTCAAAAAAACTTGCGCTTCTCTTACTTCCGGTCGCTGTTAATAAGTAAGCTGCTTGTTAATAATAGCCAAACAAACTGCTGCGCTTTGTTTGACCCATTTACTGTTTAATGAACGGCGCTTGGAAAAAAAAAAACCCCGTTTCGTTCGGTAAACGGCCAATGAACCGAAGCCAAGATGGCGGCGTGCTTTACACGTTTTGGCCACGAAATCAGTTTGAATAGGATTTTTGGACGGATTTTATGGACCCAGCTGGACACAAACCGGGCCAGGGCGTACTAGGACCTTGAAGGAATATCATTAAATTTACATAGCGACGTAGTTTCGCAGGTAAGACAATGTAACGGTACTTTTTAGGGGTCGGGTGAGCCCACATTTCAGACAATTCTCTGCAATAATATTTATTTTAAGAGGTACTGCATGCCCCAAAAGCGGCTTAGTGATGTTTGCCAAAGGTAATCAGATAGTGATAATTGCATGGGAAATTTTTCCAGTTGATTTCGTAACATGCTGCAGTAGACTACCTACAGGGAGTAATATCTGCCTCACTGAAAAGTGATTAGCTTCATTACTAATGATGCACTTGTTTCATTGCAGAACAATAGACTTGTGGAGGATGCTGCCGGCACGCAAGTTGGTCCACCTGGCCAGCCGGGTTCGCAGGGCACTGACTCGCAATGTGCAGAAGTTCCAGACTCGTCACCGCCGCCAGTTGGATTTCCAGCAGGCTCTGGCTGAGGGCAAAGCGCTGGTTGACTACCCGGATTTCTTTGGGAGCGGAATGAAGGACGTAAGCAGCGAGGAGATCAGCCAGATGAACCTCACGCTTGATAGCCTCGACATCAACAATCCATTGGTTCAGTACACAAAGTACGCACTGTTTGCACATATCGTAAATATGCGATTGATTGGTAACCGGTTTATTTCTCGTAGAGGAGTAATGTCTGGCCAGCTGGACAGCGCTCCAGCCCGAGGCCTTCTGGTGCTTCTGATGTCTCAGGCTGCAGCGCAACTTAATACAGATACGCACACACTGGAGGTCACTGGAAAGTGAGTCCGTTTTTATCAAGCTGTTAATTAGTATGCGTGGCATGTTATTCTGATTATTCATTGCAGGCAGCGTTCGGTGGCGAAGATAACTGAGCTGCTTCACATGGGCTGCTTTCTGCACCAGGGACTAAAACCTGACGAGCCGGAAGACCCAGACACATCCTCCAAGCCGTC
>JYFJ02008192.1:0-13102 GCA_000934665.2 Catajapyx aquilonaris
CATAATATTATTTGTAGTTCACATTGCCCTTATAAGCTAAATTATAACCTCAGAATAACTGTTCCAAAGTAAGCAGCCTAAGGCAAAAAGTTGTTAACTGAAAAGGTATATGTATTGGATCATGCTGCTGCTGCTATATTGAAGAAGTGCTCCTTATACGAGGGCGAATCAGAAAGTACTTGAAAACTTTTTTAATTCAGAAGTTTCACTAGAGAAACTCACACTGAGATATACGTGTGAAAGGGCAGGTTTTTCTCTAATATATTTTAGACATGTCTAAAATTAGAGGTAGACTTCCCCTTTCGTATGGATATCTCAGGTTCAGTTTCTCTAGTGAAACTTGTAATTTCAATTTTTGTTACGTTCAAACTGCAAGGCATTGCTTATTGCTAACTCGATGTGCAGGATGACATGTTACCTTAAAATGGAACTAAATTTCCCAGAGTCATGCACTTGCAACAATCCAAAAGGCCACAAATCTAGTAATTTTTAAGTTTTCCAACTGGCTGTCAATCCATTTGAACCAATCATAGAGCCAATTTACGCCATGATTGTGACACTCTGTCTGCAGGCAAAATAAAAAACTGGGTGGAATTTTTGTCGTATACTACTAGTTACTTCTAACTTTACCCGTGCATTGCAATGGTACTGCTAAGTTAGCGGTAAATAGTAAAATGACGCAAATTCCACCCCTGCACTCTTTTGGTAGTGTAATTTATTATGTAGGCTACGTACTAAAGTGTGGAATTTTTTCGCCTCTGAAAGACTATTCCTAAATGCCCTTTGTCATTAGAGCAGCAAACATGGAATCTAGAAACACTTTTGTTGACAGAAGATTAGCATGTGCTTGAGCTGCACACTTATTTTTAGTGATGACTGGTACTGCAATGACTGAAAAACAGTGACAAAAACAACAACTGCAAACACATAATTTAATTTGTGTTTGCAGTTGTTTACTACAGTAAAAGTATGCTGTCTTATGGTACAGTGCTGGCCATATATGGAGGCAGCAACGACTAGCGACATTTTCCCGAAGCGGCAGTGGAATCGAATGTACGGTGTGGTAGCACGGTGCCTGAGTTTGTGGTTCAGAGTTTAGTAATGGTGGAAAGTTGATGAATTATAATAATGTAAGCCAACTTAGCAGCCATCTACTGTATAGTGCATTTGCATATTATTCAATTGTTGCAGAATTTTTGTTTCAAGTTTAAGATGAAAACTGTCAATTTCCCTCATTCACACAGACAAAATATCATATTAAAATTGGTAGGAACGCTATGCAAGAAAACTTCTGTAACAATATTTAAATGGCATGCAAACTGCCCATCAGTTTGTCCTAGGATCACGCTGCTATTTTTGGCAGACAAAATTATGCGATGTGGTACAAAAAAAAATGTTGGAATTCTGGTGCAACTGGACGTAACTGAAGCAATGACTGGTGATAAATGTGGCCTTATTATGCTGCTCCTGTAATTGCTGGTTACTAGGATAACAATGGGGAACTAGCCTTGGTCTGGGATTTGGGTTTTTTGTTCATAACTAGCTAGACCATGCCTGTAAACATACATTCCATCACTCTGTTGCATCAAAATGACATTACTGGATAAATTACGGCACATTTAAAAGTGCCTTCAAAATTGGCGGGAAAAACGCCGCTGCCAATCGAAAGGGTACACGGAAATGCCTGGTTGACAGCGAGATATGAGGAATTTGACTTTGAATTAACCGCGGACACGACGGAAAGCATTCGCAAGGGGGCTGTAGGCCATCGAGGTGGAGAAAGGGGGCCTTCATGTGCCGAATTCGGGTGACAGATGATTCCTGCCAGTTGGCACCCCTGCCAGCCCCTGAGCTGATTGGTAAAAACGCGCCCCGGCCGCTATCTTGCTCACGGAATGGGACGGTTGCTAACCACAGCGAAGCATTTTACAACAATGACGGGGCGCGTTCTATAACACCATTTTTGCGTTCATTTCACTTCGCGTGACGTCAACATTTTCTAGGGAAACAGTGACGTCACCATTTCCCTACATAAAAACCCCAATTACTCCGGAACGGGAACTGATATCTTAAAACGGAATATGCCAAAAAAATCCAAAAAATATGGGCGAATTTATTATGTAGTTTCCAAAATGAAGGCTAGTTCCCCATTCATAAATTCTTCCTCTGCATGTCTCTCGAGTCTTTAACTGGGAACTATAGGCATCACAGATCACACTACCCTTGCTGTGTATTGTGGAAGGATTAAGCATTGACTTATTGTGACCATGCTGTTTTCATTTATTTTTACCACAGGTGGCACACTTGCTACTTGAAAACGAGCTGCTGAAGCAAAAGATTACATCACTCTCAGTACAGAACCCGACTAAATTCACCGAGGTGGAAATCCCAAATCCCCTGGTCACAGAGAGAGGAAAGGAGAATGTTGCATTCACTGATCCCCAAGAGAATCAGGTGATTGTGAAGAGTGAGCCAAGTGAGGAGCAGCAGGCAGAGGTGGAATGTATTTACAGCAGTGTTGGTACAAGTACCTCATTTGTGGATTTGAAGAGGAAAAGGGAACACGACACAGCCTGTCAGGAAGAAGAGAGTGTAAACAAGAGGAAGGGTGGTGCTGCATGGAAGGAGAGCTCCAGTGCTGTTGATGTCACAAAAGATATCCCACTTATTATACTGACTGATTCCTCTGCAAGCAGTGACGAGGAATTATCGGTAAGTCCTTTCAACTTTCAAGCCTTAGGGCCAGTTGCACTGGCCTCAGTATAACTTAGAACCTCGGGTATAACAAGAATTGCCATACCAATCATTGTTGGTCAACAATGATTGCTATGGCAATTCTTGTTATACCCGAGGTTCTAAGTTATACTGAGGCCGGTGCAACTGGCCCTTAATGAACTCTGTGCAAGAAACTATTTCCTTTGTAAAAATATATTCATGATGATAATGGACAGGTAAATAACACATACTATATTGGATGATTCATGAGCTGTGCGACATTTTCTGTGTGTTGGAAAAGAGCATGCATGAAATCTAAACTGTCATTGAAAACCTTGTTTTTCTGGAACTGACTAGACCTCTCCAGACTATTATGATGGAGTAGTATTATTATCTTGTAAGCGGGTAGTTTGATGTGTGTGTATTTTTTATTCTTTCATTCAGGAGCCACCACCGCGCGATGGCAGGAAAAGTCATGTGTCTGATGATATGGAAGAGGCAGGTGGTGATTCAGGGAGTGATTCAGAGCGTGGTAGTAGTGAAAGTGGTGAATGTACAGATGAGGAAGAGAGGGAAGAAGGAGAGTGGGAAGAGGAAGAAGAGGAGGAGGATTTTGAAGAAGGTGAGTGCAAAACAGAGGAGAAGGAAGATATGAAAGAAGCAGAGGATGAGGCAGAGCTGGTGGAGGAGGAAGAGGAAGAAGACGACGAAGATGTTGATGAAGAGGAGGAGGAGATTGATGAAGAAGAGGAGGAGGTTGATGAAGAAGAGGAGGAGGTGGAGGAAGAGGGAGAGGATGAGAAGGATAATGGTTTCAAGAAAGTCGAGTACAAAACAATGGAGCAAGAGAAAGAGAAGGAGGCAGCAGAGAGTGACAGCGAGCAAGAACAGGAGGACGAAGGAGGTGATGAGAAAGGCAATGAGTTTAATGGATAATAATATAATAATGGAGCAATATGTGCAAGGAAGAGTGAGCAGCAATGCTCACTCTTCCTTGCACATATTGCTCCATTATTATATTATTATCCATTAAACACGCCCTGTCATTATTAGATACGCACATATCTAATAATGACAGCGAGTGTTTAAGAATTTAGTAAATGCATGTTGGTATCCAAGCTGACAAAATTGAACATAGACACGAGAGTGATAAATAATTATACAGTTTAATCCATAATATTTCCATTAAATAATTGGTGTTTGCAACTTGGATGCTTTATGAACACAAAATATCACTTTTGTGATATGCATTTTTTTGCATGTCAGGTATAAATATGGGCATGCTGGTGATAAAATAATATCGTTGTTTCTAAACTCACATCAGATAAATGGAAAATTTACATCCTGTCATAAACCTCAACTAATCCATGCCAAGCGCATTTTTCGGGGCACTGAACTAGAGATGGGACTTTTCAACAAAGTATCGATGTTTCGATATATCGATATTGCCCCCCAGCGATATATCGAGTACTCGATAGTTAGCCCAACTATCGATATTATATCGATATTTTCATGAAAATTAGAATAAAGTACATTACATTGATTTCAGCTTATCAGATGACACATTACGCATCAAGGGGAGCTATTTAACTTACCTGCCACCCATTCTGTCATGCTTAGCATTGCTTATTTACACAAGATTTGTTTCGAGATGTTTTTAGGAACATTTGATAAATTCAAAAAAAAAAAAAATGTTAAGTGATTGTGATCAAATAAATTCATAGCAGAAATATAATATTGCATAGGCCTATACATTATTTGCAATTTTCTTGAAATCTTGGGGATGAAATGCTACTTATAAAATTGAGGGGAAATTTTTACTTTACACTGCAGGTTAACTATCTCAATAATGTCAGCTCTTGCATCAACATATTAAAAAGAAATTGATTTTCTGGAAATAAAACACCCCATACAAATTGCTGATGTCTCATTTATTAGTAAATTGTAGGCCTGCCTGTTACTAATTTCCAAATATACAATAGGGCAAGATAAATACTGACAGGGAGTTACCAACATGTAGTCATCACATGGCATGATTTGTATTCGCTTCAAATGACACAAAATTTGATTATTTTTAAATCAGTACCAGTATAATTTGAATGTTTAATTAGTGTTACATTCAGTATATCATAATTTAATGGGCATGGAATTATTGACATTATAGAATAACCTGTTTCATAAATGCATTATGCAAATGTGAAGTTTTTGTAAGTTTTATGCACTTATTTCTTCACACTCCACAGTCACAAATAATGAAAGTAAAGTGATGCTTTATTGTTAGTTTCACTGGAGAAAGAGATGCTCTTAGTCACCAGGTGGTAAATCAACATTTCTCTTAGTTCCATTATTTACAATGGTAAAACTAAACTTGAAAAAACTTCACATATGCATAATGCACATATGAGACAGAATGATTAGATTGTAAAAGAAAAAAACTCAATTATTTCTAGCTTATTAAATTATATGTAATTATTTAGTAAGTAGTCTAGTAGTAGTAGCCTACCAATTTTTTAATTACAATACGTAGCCGAAATATCGAATTTTGAGCCATCGATATCCGATCTATCGATATAGGGAAGTGGCGATATATAGCGATAGTTCTCAAGTTAACCATCGATATATCGATACATCGATAGTCCCATCTCTTTTTTCTGGAGTAGGATATTTTCTGCACCAGCAATTGCGTGGCCTATTCTCGTGTCCATTTCCAGCCTGTGACGAGCTTATACTTGCAATCAGGAGAGCTTGTTGAACTTGTAGTTGTTGTGCCTGACAACAGTCATAATTATGTGGTTCCCTATCACAGTACTTCTTGAGATTCACTAAATTAAATTATTGCATTGGTACTACTTGGCAGAAAAACCAGTGGTGCCTGTCAGCAGGGAACATTGCACATATTTATATTTGTTGTTCACTGCAAACATTGTTATTGAACAGTAGTATACCTTCAGGAATTAAAATATTCTTGGACATAATATATATTATGTGGGTTGCTGCGGGGATGTATGTGAGCGTATTGAAGATGGTCTTTCCTCGGACATGCACTGACCCCACCGTATTATTATCTTGCATTGCAGTGAAGTTATTTCATGAGCAACTATAATTTTGATCCCCATGAAGCAGAGACCTTTGTGAGAAACATTATATTGTTCCAAATTAGAGCTTTACGTGTGCTTTTCGCATAAGTGCAATAATTAACTTGTCACTTTCCTTTCAGATGAAGATGTTCCGATGGAGTAGCCGGAAGACACCATCAGTATGTTATTCACTGTCGGCACAACAGACCACTTCGTATCAGGTGTAAGGTTGGCTTAAAATCTTAAATAGTAGTAATTCATTGCAATATAGTGACATTTGCAAGGAATAAAATGGACCATTTGATTCCAGGTGCAAGACGACGTGGACAGCAACAAATTCTGCTGGCCTCTGCCATCAGCGGTGCTGTTTGCACATTAACCTCAGCATCTATTCATTCTGTTGTTGTATGTAGTTGGATGAAAGTGGCATTGTTCCAGTGAAATATACGGGTATTTTTGCCAGAGGCAAAGAGAATGTGCAGTTATTATTTCCCATGCAGCAAGCTACACACTTGGCATAACGCCGTACAATAATGCACCACCTATAACACCATCGTTGTTGTTGTTGTTGTTGTTGTTGTTGTTGTTGTTGTTGTTGTTATTATTATTATTATTATTATTATTATTATTATTATTATTATTATTATTATTATTATTATTATTATTAAAGACACTTTCCATAGTTCCCTTCTCATGGAGAGAAAGAGTGTGCTAAGAACAGTTCCTGACGTCATGTCAGCCACCGGAATGCGACTGAATTGTACTGAACTCTATCAGTTTGGATGTTTCCTCCAGAATTCAGACATTTTGGGCATCCAAGAGGTGAGTTCAGCTGAAGGAAAAGGTTGACCTGCACGTGCATTTATTCTATAAGGCGAATTAAAAATTGTGATTATAATCACAATTTTTAATTCGCCCTATAGAAATTATGGCCACTGCGGTGAAGTTGGAACGGGAGAATTACGAGAGTGCGAAGGACATAACAATAAGGAACGGAACATGGACATCAAAAGAAAAGAACTGGATATGCAGACAGATGTGATGCCAGAGCTACATGGTACCACTCGTACCAGTCTTCACGAACAGTGTAGCAGCAATGAGCAGTCAGATCCAGTGAAATCAGATGACCCCTTAGATTTAGTCCGAGATTCAAGCTCAATAACCAACTCGTTCGCATGCAGCGTGTGTCTACAGGATTTCACCTCCGAGCAAGATAAGAACTGGCACATGGCTTCTCATGTGATATACAGCAGTTTTCCATGCCGGTTCTGCAAAGAAGTGTCTAAGGCAAAGAAAGAAAATGGGTGGACCACACGGATATCTGTGAGGTGGTGTAGTGGTGTGGAGGTGGCCCGGGAGGTGGCTGTCTGGAGACGTTTTTCTGGAGAGGGACCAAAAACACCCCCTTGGCCTGTGTATTGACAAATGTTAAATTTTTAAATGTGTCAATTTGTGAAAATTGTCACTTCAACTGGAAAGTAGCACTGATGGCGTCACATATTCGAAAACGCCGCGGCACTGCCCGTAGCCTGAGGCTATAAAATTTGCTCCTCACATCTCTCCCTGGATCCTAAATAATTATTTTGCTTCATGACAACATGTTCATGACCATGTTTTTCTTGGTCTTATTTCAATTTTTGCGCATTATAACCAATCAAGAAAGATGGCAAAGGTGTCTGCTTGTAGAGAAGAAGGTAATGGACAATCAGCAACTTCCATCTACAACGTGACTACCAGGTCATCATATCACCTGCAGGTCAAGGTCACCGTGAAAACGCCCGCCAAGTTTGAATTTTCTCCTTGCACTTTCGGACATAATGAGGAACGGAACATGGACGTCAAAAGAAAAGAACTGGATATGCTGACAGATGTGATGCCAGAGCTACATGGTACGGTCAGTCTTCACGAACAGTGTAGCAGCAATGAGCCGTCAGATCCAGTGAAATCAGATGACCCCTTAGATTTAGGCCGAGATTCAAGCTCAATAACCAACTCGTTCGCATGCAGCGTGTGTCTACAGAATTTCACCTCCCAGCAAGATAAGAACTGGCACATGGCTTCTCATGTGATATACAGCAGTTTTCCCTGCCGGTTCTGCAAAGAAATGTCAAGGCAAAGAAAGAAAATGGGTGGACCACACGGATAAATAGCTGTGAGGTGGTGTAGTGCAGTAGTGGTGTAGTAGTGGTGTGGCCCGGGAGGTGGCTGTCTGGAGACGTTTTTCTGGAGAGGGACCAAAAACACCCCCTTGACCTGTGTATTGACAAATGTTAAATTTTTTAATGTGTCAATTTGTGAAAATTGTCACTTCAACTGGAAAGTAGCACTGGCGTATTCGAAACAATGCTCAATTATTATCTGTTCCTGAGCCCTGTAAGCAGGCACCGGAACGCACCCAACATGGCTCCCAGATTATTTTGCTTCATGACAACATGTTCATGACCATGTTTTTCTTGGTCTTATTTCAATTTTTGCGCATTATAACCAATCAAGAAAGATGGCAAAGGCGTCTGCTTGTAGAGAAGAAGGTAATGGACAATCAGCAACTTCCATCTACAATTCTGTCCTTTCACCTTAACTACATAGCAATATTGAGGGGAGGTGTGGTGGCCGTGATGGTAACGTCACGGCTTGCTGAGTGAAAGGCCCCAGGTTCGATCCCCGCCTGGGGAACTTTCCTTTCACCTGCGTCAGGAGGGTCTCTGACCTGCACCAAGGAGGTGTCTGGCGACCTAACCTCCTGGGGAACAGCGCATGACCCATTAGCTACGACATTGCACCTTGCACCCATGTTCCCTCCCCAAAAATCCCTATCCTTTCCCATTGTCCCTGTTTCTGTTTCCTTGCACCAGTGAATGAAGCGAAAATATATACAGAAAGCTGATGGTGGTATGCCACCCCCCTATAGCTCCCATAAGGGACATCACAGGGTAAAATAAATATTTAAAAAAATACATAGCAATATTGATATGTTTTTATTGATTGTTGCTATAGTAGTTCAATTGGATGAGTTGACCGAAGCAGTAGTGGGTGTAGTGGATATGGTGTCCGACTGCTAATCAGGAGGTCCTGGGTTCGAGTCCCGGAGGCCGGCGGTCCTGACCTTGGTTTTCTGTGGTTTTCCAAGGTCACTCCAGGGAAATCCCAGGATCGTACCGTTAATATAGGCCACAGCCGCTTCCTTCCTTTCCCTGGAGGAGGCGGGTGTCGGTGGGGTGCTTCCGGCCGCGCCTAGGGGGGTGTCTAAGCTTGGCCCCCTGAGGGACTGCACACGGCCCCCACCACAGGACAATGCACTGCACCTTTGTTCCTCCCTCCCTATCCCTTCCCTGTCCCTGCACCGGTGAGATTGTAAAGTTAGAAAAATGAAGGAGATCTCCTCCCCCTGATTCGACCAATTGGTCTCAAGGGGGATCCCAAATAAATAAAATAAATTGGATGAGTTGCATGTTGATCATATTTTGTAGCACAATCACTTCTGCATGTTCTTACTTGAAAGTGTCATTGGTCGGTACATCACCACGAGAATAGGCCTAGTGAGAGTATTGTTTATGGGATTGCAATTATTAGAGTAGTGCGTCTGTACGCTTGGATACTCTTCATTAACACATCGCCACTTTCAGCTTCCGCCAAGGAAATTAATATGGCTGTACTAGGAAGATCTTTCAGTTATCTTAACTCGGGTAGGACGACTAGTGGATGGGCAAGACACGTCGATGCTAAACTGGCGTTGATCGGGACGGCAATAGACTCAGTTGACACTATTGATGTGGCCCTGAACCTTGTCGATCTTTCACGAACATTAAGGGAATCTGACCTAGCCGCTTTGCGGTGTTCATCACGACTTGCTGATTACTACCAAATTTCTCAATTAAACCCAGTCATTTCCTGGCCTTCCTTTAATCTGCCCCTACCGCTACAACGCTTCCTCATTAACCTCAGGTTCGGGTCAACCGTTGTGATGCTGGAGAGGTCCTCCTTTAAGATCATGGGGGACGCGGACTGCGACTTCTGTAATTACAAAGTCCCCTGTTCTCTGTACCACCTCCTACGAGAATGCCCCCTGTTCGTCAATGTACTGCCCTCCCAAGACTTACCATGCCTGACCCAATACCCACAGGACGATTTCCATTTGAGCTGGGCAACCCTCACGGCGAACGAAATCTTCCGACTCTACAAAATATTATACAGCTAGGGAGAAGACATACCTTTTACTTGTATTGAAAAAGTGTGCTGTTGCTCCTCCCCACATCATTGCGCTTGCCATCACCTGTGAATTTTGCTTTCTTGTTTGAGTGCTTTCTTTTTCCTTCTTCTTTTTGTACCACTTTTTTGTACTGTACTTTCAAGCACGACTTACACAGTATATTTTTGTTGATATCTACGCACGACTGTCTGTCCCCCCCACATTGACAATATTGTCTCAGGGGGTAAATATAAATAAATAAATAAAATAAATAAATAAATAAATAAATATGGCTGTAGGTGACGATGAAGGGCAGAGTGAGACACCTTCGCTTGAAGGCGATGTGCGGATGGTGTGGACCAGAAGGGAAATCCTAGAGGACTTGAGAACAAGAGAGGGTGAAATTATTTTGGACTCCTGCAGCCCTCTTAGGACAGTTGTGCAAGGGAAATGGGATGAACTGGGTCAAGAATCAGATGGGTGGAAAAGTTTTACGCTTCCCACTGGCAAAGCTAATTCAGATGAGTTGCCATTTAAAACGCAATGCAAAGGACATGGCGATAGCAAGATAAGTGCCTTGTATGTCTGTGGTTATTGTGGGATGAAATTTACATTCGAACTGGATAAATTGATACATTTGAGTATTCATATGGTGGAGAAGTTATATGCATGCACAAGGTGCTCCAGAATATTTATTTCAAAAAGCAGCTTGTTAGTACATAGCCAGAAACACTTAGGCTACAAGAGATTTCCTTGCGGACATTGCTCCAAGTTGTTTGCTAATTTGGTGGCAAAAGAGGCACATGGTAGGGTTCATATCAGGGGGGAAAAGTGTAAATGAAACATCTTCCTAATAGTTCACGTATCACGTGGTACCTTACTCAAAAGTCCACAACTAGAGGTACCGTCAAATGGGGTGACGTTGGCCGGCTGGGTGAACTTGGCCACAAGGTTTAAGGTAGCATGTGTCATAAAAACGAGGCTTTCAATCCCGCCATGCCATTGCAGCGGCGCCGACATAGGTGAGCAAGGATTTTTTTTTTTCAATAATTATTAATTAGCTTTACCCCATTGAGGCAACAGCCCCTTTTAGGGGGGTGGATTACCACCATTTTTCTTAGGAAATTTTTTCGCATTCATTTTCTCTCCGGTGCAGGGGTCAGGATAGGGATTTGTGAGGTCTATGGGTGCAAGTGCGATGTCTCAAATTGGGGGTCGTATGCAATCCCCCAGGGGGCCAAGCTACAAGACAGCCCCCTAGGTGCGGGTCAGAAACCCCCCACCGACACCGCATCTCCTCATGGACGAGACAAGGATAGGAAAGGAAGGAATCGGCTGTGGCCTATTATTTAGGAAGCAACCCTGTAATTCTCCTGGGTGGACCATGGGAAACCACAGAAAACCACGGTTAGGATTGCCGGCCCCGGGACTCGAACCCACAACCCAGGACCTCCTGATTAGCAGTCGGACACCTTATCCACTCCACCAAACTGCTTCCGTTGGGCAAGGAAATAAATGATAAAAGCCACCCCATGAAACCACCCAAATTTCATAGTGTGCAAACTTTATTTTGCAAATTAAGAAATTGCAAAGCAAGTGTCTTGTCCATTTTTAGGAGATGAAGGTGGCCCTTGCCAGTGGTGGTCGTATTTATTACAGATTACGCATGCCGTTCCTTAACCCAGATATGCCAAGTGTCCCCTACAGGGGACACCTGCACAGTTGTTACATTTTCATTTTTTACACAGGTTTCTTCTGCTGCTAAAGAGCTGGCAGTAGTCAAGTGTGCTTCAGTAGAGTCCCAGCTAACGATATAAGTTCAAACCTCCTCAATATTGCTTCAGATTTTTAAGATACAGACGTTTGAATTTTAACGCAGGAAATAATGGCTGTACCTCCATGTTCCGAAGACGATTAGTAATTAATTCTCGAATGTTGATTAGCATTATGAGTTATTTTTTGCTTGTAATACTTAGAAAACTTATGAATGATGATGTCGATGTGGAAATATAGGAATATTTTTTTACTTTCTTTGTCTGAGAGTACCGGTAGGGCGGTAGTATTGAAATCTGGTGTCCCTTCGGGTGAGCACAAGAGGCAAATGCACCCACATTTGGACAAGTAAAGTATGTGTGTGGATTTTGTACGCTTTGTTGAACTGTATTTTAATGAATCCATACAATTAAAACAAGATTACATGGCAATTGGTTAACATGGCAACCATTGCAACAATCCTTGATTGTTGTTGATTGTTACTCAATCACTACCCCTTCTTTGCACCTATGCTTTGCACGGCCTGTTTCTGTAGTAATGCAATCGACAACAAATAATAATCAATCATTGGTGATATTATGAAACTATGGATATTGCTGAAAGTCACTGTTGCGATGGTAATGTAATCAACAACCGTTATAGCCATACTAGGTTACATTTTCCTAGCATCCCATAATTATAGGGAATGGCCATTTTCTCGCAAACAAGAATTCAGAAAAATGTTTTATCTCGATTTGTGTGTTTTGGGAGCTAATATGAACTAATAGAAGCAAAAAAAAGTTCAAAAATTAAACTTTTCCAGGCCTATCTGGGTTAAGAGGAGTGGCCAAGTTGTCCCATGTGGATGGCAATGGCCAGGTTCACCCATTCCAATATTTTCCGGCCCAGAGCAGTGCATTTGTAATTGGAAAATTAGATGGCGAAGCCCACCCCGACCAGTGGGGTAAACTTGGCCATGACGTCATAATTTTTCGTAGTATTGTGCAATGCTAAAATTGTGCAACGCCTAATTTAAAAAATGCGCATTTGTGGGTTAATATCTTCATACTTATATCTTCGTAAAACTGAAATTTTGGACCATGTTCACCCCGTTTGACAGTAGTACTTGTGCACTTGCAAGACATTAAATCATTTTTGTCTCGCCTGATATTACTCATTTCCAAAATGCGATATTACAAGTTTTGCTGATTGGGATAGAAAAATATTGCTCATCAGGTTACCACACCTTTAAGGAAATCACAGGTGAAATTTTACGTCTTTATTTATTGTGTCATTCTTGAGAATATGCCACCATCTCCTAGTACAAAAGTTTATTATTGTTATTGACTACTTGTAATACTTTTCAAACCTC
>JYFJ02008193.1:0-13117 GCA_000934665.2 Catajapyx aquilonaris
GATTTTGACTCCACTAAAGAGGTCTAAGCAAAATCGCAGCAGGTGTTGAATACACTACTGTTGACCAATTTTTTTTGGTGCTTCCAAATATGGGAAATTCGCTGGAATTGTTGTATACGTGCCCAAGGTGACTACTTTGAAGGTGGCAGTGGAAATAAGGACTTAAAGTAAATATTAATGTTTTTATGAACACAGTCCGGGAACTTTTCGATCACACCTCGTATGGGTGATTCTCCAAAAACTTACCATTTTCAAAGCAAGAATGAATGAATTTCAAAACTTGTTTTAAAAATCTGGAAAAATTCTCACTTACTCTATATGAGGTCACAAATCAGGGAAAAATATGGAGAACTAATTCTGATATTCTAAAATGGGGGAAACCTTCCGAAATTGATTTTGCAGTTAACCAAAATTATTTTTATTGGAAGTTGTTCCTCACAATATTATATCAAAAAGTGAAACTCAGTTTTTAAATATCTGTCCCCAAAGTAGTGAAAACTTGGGCTGAAAAGTCGAGAATTTGGAATATTGTTGCACTTGAAATGACCACAGTAGGGACTAAAAAGCTGCCGGAATTTTAATATTAATTTTTCAGACACTAGTTCAGTTGAGTCGCATCTTGTTCAAGAACGATAATTTCGTTAAAATTTTAACTGCGCGCAACAGTGTAATGTTCCATTTGCAGTGTTGCCACATTGTGCAAGTAGCATTTATTTTTATTAAATAATACTTTTTGTGAACAATATGCGACTCAAAATATTAGACATCAGCCACTAGCGTCTGAAAAATTAATATTAAAATTCCGGAAGCTTTTTAATGCCTACTGTTGCCATTTCAAGTACAATAAATTGGAAACGTTCTACTTTTCAGCCCAGATGTTCACTACTTGGGGGACAGATATTTAAAAATGGAGTTTCACTTTTTGATCTAATATTATGAGGAAGAACTTCCAATAAAAATTATTGCGGTTAACTGTAAAATCCTGGCAGGGATCCTGTTAGCCACCAGGAGAGTGACTATGGAGATGCTATGGAATCACAGTTATTTCAAAACATTTAAGCTATTTTGTGACATAGAAAAATGAGCCAGGAGTGGGAACTTTTTATTTCCGGGAGTTTGTGAGCCAGAAGAATGGCCTTTTTATGCTTTAGGATTAATATCACGGTCCAGAACAAACGTTGTCTATGGAGATTTCGGTGGGCACAAGAAGACCCTTCATGCTATGGAATCACAGTTATTTCAAAACATTTAAGCTATTTTGTGACATAGAAAAATGAGCCAGGAGTGGGAGTGCAGAATGTGCCACATAACTGAATTTTAAGAGCCTTAATTTTTTTTAACCCACTAGAAGACGTACCCCTTCCACATCAATCTGCAGTTAAGTCAAGGTGTCATGGAGAAGCAGTGTTGCCAAATAACTAAGTAAAAAATCCCTTTGTTTCACTGCAAATTTTAAAATAATATCCTGATCCAGGAGACTAACATGAAAACTCGGGACACACTTTGGAGTGATGCAGCAAGGTCACGTGAAATTAATAAATCGTTTTAAAAATGCTGTTTTATACCTTCAACTATGTACAATTTAATTATAGTACTGAAACTTGTCTAATGTTATTCATAAAATTGTAAGAAAATATAGCATGCTTTAAAATGAGATCGGGACATGCCAAGAATGGTGATTTTAACCCCTTAGACATTTTTTGCAGTAAAACTAAATTTAATATTTTTATTTGTTTTCATGGGGATGGCTAGGTGTCAACTGCTTCTCCAAATGTTTAAAATATCAACTCTCTCAGTCAAGCCATTTTTGAGTTATTATGCCGGGACATGGTATTGGTACAGTACCCTGCATTAATGGCCATGCACAGACATCGCCATCTGGCCAGATTGAGCGGAACTAGGCGTATGGTGGGCTGTGTCCAAAATACTTTATGATCAAGACTGCTTACAAGTCCACTCTAGACGGCTCAAGATATCGCTGTGGATTAACAGGCATTCGCTCGGTCCGTGTAATAACTGGCTCACAACCTCAATACATTGATAGGAATCGCAATGGCCTTATAATTCATCCCACAGATATATCTGTGATCCGCTGTGATCTATCTTTGTAGCAAGAGTTTGAATCTACCGCTATATCTTGAGCTGTCCAAGTATTTTGGACGCACCCCACAGGCGCCTATTTCCGCTCGTTCTTGGACAGGTGGCGATGTCTGTGCATGGCCATTAATGCAGGGTACTGTAAGTTTTTGGAGAATCACCCATATAGGCGATGTTGCTAGAAAAAGTGGTAAACACAGAGTTACATGAGTTAGGAATGACAACAAAACAGTTTAGCTGTGACTGACATACAGCTTCTCGAACACATACCTAGAAAAATAAAGGGTGTCCCTAAATGATTGTCAACATTTGAAAGTTGTTTAATTTCTATTAGTTGCGGTGTACAATGACAAGACAGACATAGAACTAAAGAGCACATTTGGAGGTTTTTATTGCACACACTACAAGTGCTCAATATGAGCACCTTTCGTCACACGACATGATAGTCCAATTCTTTACCCAGGCCAGCATGTCTGGTGTGATTGATTCCACAGCAGCAACAATCCTGGGTTTCAACTCACACAGGCTGGTAGGTAGCCGTGGTACGAAGACCTGGTCCTTTACATATACCCCCAGAGGAAAAAGTCACATGGGGTGAGGTCGGGAGACCTTGGCGGCCACTGGAGAAAAACAAGATCTTGCTGACCGGCATGTCCGATCCGCCGATCCTTGCCCTTGCAAAGGCATCCCGTCGTCTGAAACTTCTGGAACCACCGTTGAATTATTGTAGGGAGGGGCATAACGTCGTCCGTACTGTCGCCGGAAGGCCTGCTGAACAGTAACTACCGAACCAAGCTTTGCAAACTGCAGGTCACTGAACGTTTTCTGTTCGAGAGACACCATTTTGTGGAGTGGCCCTGTGTGCCTCGCGTCAAAGTGCGCAACCAACTTTTCTGTGTGCAATAAAAACTCCCAAATGTGGTCTTTCGTTCTATGTATGTCTTGTCATTGCACACCGCATCTAATAGAAATTAAGCAACTTCAAAAGTTGACAATCATTTAGGGACACCCTGTATGTCTCCCACAACTAGAAATCATATGTGTCGGTCCTATATTTTCCCACCTGTAAAATATAGCCATCACGGCTAAACTTCTAGCAGTGTCCTATACAGCGAAACTTTCTGGCTCTGAGTGCTATATTTCTGGCAAGTACAACTATACACTTTTTTGAGTGTAGGTTCCAAAACTTCAAACCTTTCCCCCCGATGTATAGTAGGCCCACTGGTAATAATTTCTGATTTTAATTATGACACTAGGAAAACCCTCGCTTCGCTCGCATTTTCCTAGGGCGCAGGCCTAGAAAACCACTCGCTTCACTCGCTATTTTCTAGGTCTGCGGCCTGTGATGTAGGCCATGTTCTTAATGATCATGCTCATCCAACAATTATCCGCATCATATTCCCCTCCCCCCTCCCTCCCCCCTCCTTATATCCGGAGGGTTTTTGAATTTGGCATAGAGAAGTCGATTTGCTGTGCCAAACCCGGTTCAATATGCTCCTGCCATCTCTTGGATGGTGACTCAACTACCATAGCAACTCCAGATTCCCCCCGCCCCCCTGTTACCGCCAAGTTGAGTCGTATATGCCAAAGTCACGTTGCTACCACGTGATCGCGTATGTAAACATGTTCCCTCAGTACAGGGTGTCCCATAAAGACTGAACCCTTGGAGTTTATCATAGTACAGTGTTGTGGTAATATTATGTAACCATAAGAACAATGTACAATAGTGACTGAGTAAACTTGTTAGGCCTATCGACTTTCGGAGAGCCGGACGATTCTAAAAAGTTTATTTCCGGGACACCCTGTAGATGAATTTTTCTCCGGCATTTTACAATCAAAAGGACCACCACGAATTTAAATGAAGAGTCCAGGGGAAAAAGGGGGAATGTCAAATTCCATTGGGGTTCCTGCCAAGTGCACATTACAATAGTAGCGTAGGTGCCACATATACCTGGAGGCTTTCCATGGGTACAAGGGGGACAGTTGCATATAATGACGTGAAGATATCCCTATTATTCCTTATACACGTGAAGAAATAAAGCAATTTCTTCGATTTCTCACGAACATTTTTTGTGAGACATTCCCCCTTTTTCCCCTGGACTCTTCAAATGATTAATATTGGCGCAAAGTTGTTATTCCTTAATATCACTCCTACATCGAATTTTGAACAAAAAGAAGGAAAGAAACGGCCCAAAAACCTGCCCAAAACTTGTCAACGGGTTAAGGGTGCGCAATTTGAAAATACAGTTCCCATCTGTGGTTCCAATGATGGCTGTGATTGAAGGTGGCGAACCAAGCCTACCCAATGTTTATACAACAATACAGCTGGGCGACCCTACAGTCTGTACACATAGGCACACTGTACTCCCGATTATTATCCAAGCTATAATGACTGCAAGGGTGTTGCCAGATAATTGGGAAACACGGACAATCGGAAAATGGTCCTGGAAAGGGAGCTATTCACAGGTTGTTGATGTACTACTGTGCGAAGGGCATGCTGCTTGGTTTAATCCAAGAAATCAAACTTACAATAGATTATTACTTTGCCTTCTAGAAAAAGTATGGTACCGGTATATTTCTTCGTTGGTGAGACATTGATATTGATATTTGGGTGGAATTTTCGTACCACTGCTAACTTAGCAGTACCAGTGCCAACACTGATACTGCTAAGTTAGCAGTATACACTATACAGGGTGTCCCAACTTCAAGTGTAGTTATAACGGTTATGAATAGCAGTGATTTTTAGCCATTCATGTAGCAGCTACGTCTGAACTGTATGCAGGGTATCTCATCTTTTTTTGTCCGAACAGTTATCGGAAGATAGCGCGTAGCTGCTACTTTCAAAGCAGTGACTTGCAAACGGTGATTTTTCGGTGGAACGGGGGTCGGGGAATATTCCCCGCGAATCGTAGGTTGAAGTGGCATACGTGCTGCCCGCTGAAAATGGAGGGTCAAGCCTGGAAAAAAGAGGGTCACACATGCCATGGGATGTGTGACCCTCTTTTTCCCCATTCCCCATTCCTCCTACAAATCACCGGTTGCAAGTCACTGCTTAAAAAGTAGCAGCTACGCGCAATTTTCCGATAACTGTTCGGACAAAAAAGATGAGACACCCTGTATATTACATATAGTGTTCAGACGTAGTTGCTACATGAATGGCTAAAAATCACTGCTTTTCATAACCGTGAAAACGACACTTGAAGAAGGACACCCTGTATAGAAATGGGACAAAATAATATTCGACACATTTTTTCGGACTTAGGCCTAAATGTTTACATTATGGCGATGCACGGATAATCCGCACCCGGATAATCGGGGGTACAGTGTAATTGGATTATATTGTTGGTTGCCAGTTGTGCCAAGTCAATAACCTTTACTGACTCTAAACAACCTGCCAGTTGACACAACTGGAAAACCAGCAATATACCCATTCCAGGCTTATGTTCGATTCTACGCCTTCGACGGTAGTCAGTTTCCGACCCTACACCGAAAGAAATGCCTCGAAGACAGTGTGCTGTGCTTCCCATCTGTGAAAGCACCGCATGGGTAGGCCTATTCCCGCAGTAGTTCCAAAGCAGTCCGACCAATAATGCAAAAGTTCCAATTTCGATCTTACATTTCTCCACGAGGCGTCGTGGTAACAATGCGTCTTGAATACGACGCACTCTTTGGCACGACACCGATTAACGTATTAAAATTTTTCGAGTGACAAATGGAGCTCATATCGAAACAAATTATGGTAAGGCCAAAACATTAGACACTTCTGAGATTTCAAAACTTAAATCCTTAAAGGGACACTCCACTCAAAATACAAGTTGGTCTCTAAAAATCAGGCAAAAAATCCTGATTCCGAGAATGCGATCCGTTTATCTCTGCGGGGAACGGTAATCCGAGAAATAAATGTCAAAGTAGGTCGGCTGCAAACCCCCTGCCCCTCCAGTCTCGGCGACATCGACAGCTCCCCCGGCCAAGTGGCTGTTGCAAACCCGCTGCCCCTCCACTCTCGCCGACACCTCCCCCGGTCACCTGGCGGCTGCCTGAGGAAGTTGGATGTTGGTCCCCAGCAGCGCGGGTTTGAAATGCAGTTCGGGGTCGGATATTTCTGGCTGCTGCAAATGCATATATGTTGTCACCGAGGTGTTACTTTCTGGACCTGGCCTTTGCTTGGTCCCTAATTGTTTACCGGTGGGCTACATCTGTTGCTCCCACATACACCAATTAAGTCGCAATAGTGTTTCAAATTGGAATTAGTCATTGAAACTGAGCCATTATGTTCTGGCCCTAACACATTTTAGCCGCTATTCTCAAACGCGTCGCGGTTATTCCAAGATGGCGCAGTCCAGCGACACTGTTCCGTGCCCGAATGTAATGGAAAAGGAGAGTACGCGACCTGGTATGGAGGCTGCCGAGGGAGACACCACCCCCGAAGTTCCAGGCTGCCTCCGACCCAGTCCGCATGGGATCCTCCCTTATCAATTCGAGCCGTGCAGGGGTGAGGAGGTGGCACCCTACCTATACACTGCCCAGAATGACGGCCTTTTGCCCTATGTCCTGAGTTCCATGGCCGTCACGTCGGACGATGAAGAGGAGGAAGCCCGTCTCGATATGCCGGACTGGAAGGCCAGAAATGATAAACCCCCCTGTCCAAGTGCTAAGCATAAACATGTGTCGCCTTCCAGTCGACAGTCGTTCCCTCCGGGCGTTTAGTCATGGGGATATGATGTGGGAGTAACAGATGTAGTCCACCCGCAAACAATGGGGCTGGCTCAGGCACTAACCGGTAGGGCGGCGCTAGTGGGCGAAAGGTTATAGTTCAGTATCGTCAGGAGTGAATACTGGTATTGTCCCGTCTACATTTCCATACAAGATGTGATTTCTGTTCACTTTCTGTTGGAGATGAAGCTCGCACCTTGCTGCGACAGTACGAAGCAAAGGTCCGAACCAGCAAAATGCCACAGTACTGTTGTGTACCGAGTTGCCGATGCAACATGTCCGGCCATCATTTTCCCAAAAACCCATCGCTTGGGAAACAGCGGCGAGTTGCCATCAAACGCGTGGATTCACGAACTGGAAATCTTTAGAGATCAGGCTGTTCATGACGTCGTCTGCCATTTGCACTTCAAGCCTCAGGACTACAGAATTTGCGAGTTTGCGGTCGACGTGACCCTTTTGGTTTTGGTCTAGTCACGCCAAAATATATTTTCGACCCGTTTTTTCTTCTTCTTCTTCTTCTTCTTCTTCTTCTTCTTCTTCTTCTTCTTCTTCTTCTTCTCCTCTCCTTATGTTCGCCCCTGCATCCTCTCCTCCCCCTCCGGGGGAGGAGAGGTTGCTGGGGCGAATATACATGCTATGGGCAAGGTGGGGCAGGCCCCGGGCCGAGACGGATCGGGTACGGGCAGAATGGGTGGGTTTGGCCGCTGGGAGAGCGAGGCATAGCGGGCTCAAGGAGGAGTGGGGTCCAACTCGCAGGGTTACCTCTGAAAATTCATTGCGGCCAATCTAGGGGTCGCCCTGGTTTGACAGTGCCCCCGTTGTCGAGAGGAAATTCCGACGATGCCGTCGAGGTCCATATCGACCATAAATAACCACGGTTTATTTTACTGGAAAATTTAATAGCGATTATGAGGGTAAAAAGTGGGACATATACAGCCTCTGGGAGGGTGAGAATCTGGCGGGCTGTAACCCAACGGGTTCAGAGTGCAGGGTTGTCTCTGAAAATTCATTCCGGCCAAACTGGGGGTCGCACGGGTGTGACAGTGCCCAAGTCGTCGAGGGGAGATTCCGACGTTTCCGTCTATGGCCATATCGGCCATAAATAACAACGGGTTAATTTACGGGGGAATCTTATTCTTTTCTTCTTCCCCTCATATTCGATATTAAATTCTCAAGTAAAATAACCGCCCGGTATTTACGGCTTATATGGACATTGACGGAATCCTCGGAATCTCCTCTCGACGATGGGGGCACTGTCACACCAGGGAGACTCCCAGTTTGGGCGGAATGAATTTTTAGAGGCAACCCTGCACTCTCCACCCGTGCATGCGGCCCGTAGAGAGAGAAAAACAATAAGCTTTCGCACACTAACGCCACCTGTCGGCCGAACTTTCGGTGAGCCAGCCCTATTAGGGACCAAGCAAAGGCGAGGTCCGGAAAGTAACACCTCGGTGACAACATATGCATTGGCAGCAGCCAGAAATATCCGACCGAACTGCATTTCAAACTCGCGCTGCAGCGGGGACCCGCTATCCAACTTCCTCCGGCAGCCACCAGGTGGCCGGTATCCAACTTCGTCCGGTGGCCTCAGGGGAGGAGGGCGGCTCCACGATCGATCAGACGTAGAATTTATTCCGACTTTCGTCTCTTCCCTTGTCATTACCGTTCGCCTCAGAGATAAACGGATCGCATTCTCGGAATCATGATTTTTTTGCCTGATTTTTAGAGACCAACTTGTATTTTGAGTGGAGTGTCCCTTTAAGATATGCCTACAAGTTCTCGAGTTCTCGAGTTTTCAAATTGGGACATTCATTTTCGATGACCCTGTATAAATATTGCGAACATAAGATGCTACATGAGTTCCCACTTGCACCATTTTAATGTGAGTTTACTGCAATGCATACCTAGTACTAATTCCATGACAATCATTATAGGCTGTTTGTGAACACATATTCCTATGAATTTGACAATGTTCGGATGGTCATATTGTTTTAAAATGCGACCTTCCTGCAAAAATTTCTTTTTTTGTTCATCAGGTAGATTCATCTTGCAGGTTTTCACAGCTACATCCATATTGGTTGATTTTAACTTGGCTTTGTAAACATCCCCAAAATTTCCCTGTAAAAAAGAAACCAAGTTAACCAGAGATACTGCTTTATGGCTAAAAAGCAAACCTGTACCCTTCCGATTTTCTCAATTAATTCTACATCGTCATTGCTGAGTTCCCACAATTCTCTTGGTATTGTGTTACGCAATACTGCGCCTGATCTGTTGGTGACTGGAAGTCCGCTCTGGTATTGATACATGATTAATTCTTGAATAGTTGGAAATATTGGCCCTTCAAATCGATAATGCCCCTTGAAAAGAGTGTGTCAACAATGTTATCAGTAATTAAAGGAAACAGGTAATGTTCTTACTTCTGGTGTAGTTTGGATGATGAAATGCTTGTGTCCTCCCCAACACACAGAGAGAACTATCTGTCTCTCGTCATTGCGCATGGTTTCACGAACTAAGAAGTCACCTTCTTTGCTCAGAAGTCGAACAACTTCTTCTCTTGGTAATACACCATGGAACCATTCTTCATCTAGCAGAGAGCAACAAGGAGTTTGCACTGTCTAAAAGAAAGCAACACCATTTGTACTAGTTGGCTGTTAACATCGAGTTAATAATAATAATAATAATAATAATAATAATAATAATAATAATAATAATAATAATAATCGTCATCATCATCATCATCATCATCATCATCATCATCATCATCATTTCTACATTTATTTATTTACTACCCTGTGCTGGAGCCATTGGCTCAGGGGGGTGGAATACCAGCATTTTTCTTACGAATTTTCTTTCGCATTTTTCTCTCCGGTGCAGGGATCAGGATAGGGATTTGTGAGGATGGGACACTGGTGCAACTGCGTTGCCTTTATGTTGGGGGTCAGGTTGCAAGACAACCCCCTAGGTCCGGGTCAGAAACCGCCCACAGACACCGCACCTCCCCATGGACGGTACAAGGATAGGAAAGGAAGGGGGCAGTGGCCTATTATTTATGGAAGTGACCCCGTAATTTTCCTGGGAGACCGTGGGAAACCATAGAAAACCACTCTCAGGATCGCCGGCCCCGGGACTCGAACCCAGGACCTCCCGATTAGCAGTCGGACGCCGTATCCACTCCACCAACCAGCTTCAGTAATGATGATGATGATGATGATGATGATGATGATGATGATGATGATGATGATAACAATAACAATAGTTAACATAATAATTACACTAAAACTTCTATAAGTCGAACTTCCCTAAGTCTAAGTTCACTATAAGTCGAAGGAAATGACGAGCTTGGTTGCTCCCAATGTAAAAGAATAGGAAATATACTTCCCTAACTCGAATTTCTATAACTCGAAGTTCTCCATAACTCGAAGTGCAGGCAGGGCCTTACGATGGGATATCAATGCATTTTCATTCTCCCTAAGCGGGGAGCATATACTACATAAGAGGCGCAAACGTTCGATTTTTTTCGTCTCTCTGTTTATGGCGTTGCCAAGGCTGGCGGCCATCTTGAAGTGTGTGGTATGTCAACGAGGTATAAATATGGTACAGGCAGGCCGTCAAGGTCCGCGGGGTCCGCCATCTTTGATGGTTTGGGCTGCCATGGCAATACACGGCAATAACAATTTACTTACCCATTTTCCAATATCGAATTCAAATTCGCGCGTGTTATTGCCGTGTATTGCCATGGCAGCCAAAACCATCAAAGATGGCGGACCTTATTTTTGCCTGTACCCTATTTATACCTCGTTGGCATGCCACACACGTCAAGATGGCCGCCGGCCTTGGCAACGCCCTATAAACAGAAAGCCGCGAACAACAATGGCCCGACAGAAGTTTGCGCCTCTTATGTAGTATATGCTCCCTGCCCTAAGTCCAAGTTCATGTTGGCGAGTAAGGAAAATTGTCTCATTTCCCAGGCGAAGGGTCGAGAGTAGGCCACATGCACAGAAAGGCTCAATTACCTGATCTCCGTCTACCAGACGTACCGAAAGAAGTGTTTGACTCGATTGTGACAATTGAATCCAGGCCTGGATTTAGGGCGGTGCGACAGATTCCCCCGCACAGGGCGCCAAGCCGAGGGGGGCGCCCCAAGGCGCCGGGCCGAGGAAAAAAAAACTTATCCCTAGTCAATCACAACTTGCAAAAGTGTCGCCCAGCCCCCTGGTTCTTCCAGCCTAGCCCTGTACCGAGGGGAGGGGGAAAATCGCGAAATTCTGGAAGAGGTCTAAAATTCGGGGGAGGCGGAGTGGTGCTGCGGTAACGTATGTGCCCACGGATGTTAAGGTCCCGGGTTCGATCCCAGCCCGGGGACACCCCCTTCATCTCGTGCAGAGTTCAGGGTCACCTCTGGCTTCGTCTCGGGTGGTATTTCCAACAGACTAAACCACCCGGGGGAGTTCACTAAAAATGGCCACGTTTAAGACATTGCACTGCACCTTGCACATCCCCTCCTGTCATCCTGCCCGTGGGCCCGGGCGCTTCAATAATTAGGTTCCAAATATGTACATCGTATAAATAAAGGTCCGTGCTACATGCCGAGAAGGCCAAGCACTACCCGGATATTATTAAGAGGTCAAAAATTCTGAAATTATAGTGGAACTGGTCAAAACCCAATAATAGCCTGCAATCAAATGAAAGATAATCACGAGGAGAATGCATCTATGGAGTTAGTTGCATTCATTTCGTCTTATTTCTTTTGATAAAATATGTTCATTGCGTTTTGCCCACTTTCACTGCCGCATTTTTTAAAAATCGGAAAAATATCTCCATTTCAGCCTTTTTCAAAACTTCGCGATTTTCGTGCAACATGGATGAAACTTGGTATGCAGCGTTATGGCACAGGCGTATATAGCTGTGATTTTTCCCCCAGCAAAATCCGAGATGGTCTATAGCAACATTTCAGCACCCTTGATTCTGAATGACCCCAATATTTTTTGACTGCCCCACTGAGGTCAATTATTATTACTATATTATTATTATACAAAGTTCAGACAGAGTGAAAGGTCAGCTAAAGCAATGAATTCCCATGAATTCGTTTTTGTCTGATTTAAAAAAATGTAGCAAGAAAAGCAAAAATGCCAAAAAGAATTCTTACAAAAATTCTTACAAAAATCAAATTTTGACGCTGATGTGACCATTTCTCGCATACGATGTCCGCCATTTTGATTTTTGAATTTTTGACATCGGATCTGAAATCAGCGCCCTCCGAAACGCTCAGATGCTAATTTTGATGCTGACCATTTCTCGCATATGATGTCCGCCATTGTGGATCCGCCATTTTGGATTTTGATTTTTTTGACATCGGATCTGAAATCAGCGCCACTGAAAACCTTTATATAAATATTTCTGAATTTTTGGCCGTGGATTTAATTATTTGCCCCACTGCACTGTGCGCCGTGCCATGTTCAGAGAGAATAAACGACAACAGCTATAGTAGCCGGCGACTTAAGTTGAGAATCCTCCACCCCCACCCCTCACTCCCAGCCAATGACGAGGCTAGATTTGGAAAGTTTTGAATGGTGCCAACTGCCAACACAGCTTAAGGCTTAAGGGGTCGAACTCAAAGGATGTTAATCCGGGGGCCCTGCTGGCACTCCTGCTCTAGGCTTCCCCGGCTTCCCCCCACCCCCTTTCCCCCCTTTCTCACCAAACCGTGTTTTCCTTATGGGCTGAGGTAGGAGGTCGTGGTGGTGGGGGTCTGGGGTCCCTCCCTCTTCTCAGGTTAGAGCGCCGAGCCCTATAGTGGTGGGACAAAAGTAGCGAGACTGCTACTTGTACTAACTATTGAAATAACTGCAACTCTATTTGCGACTCAGCAGCAGCTAATGCATGCGATTCCGCTATGACGTTATTCTGCTGTGTTGTCATGATGTTGGTACAGCGTGCCGCTACCCCTGCCACATTTAGTCTCTCCCATTACTTCATCCTTTTTTCAATAATGCCAACACCAATTCCCAGCAGAATCTCTATGGCTGCTGATGAGTTGCAACTATTTTCAGTAACGTTTACTTAAATAACAGTTATTGCAAAGTAGCTGTTATTTGTACTACCGACGAGGGAAGCGGACCCGCGCTGATAGGGGCCCATCTGATTGGCCGGATAGCTTCCAAGATCCTCTCATTCATGGCCGTCTGGGGGAGGATTCACAAAAGAGCGCAGAGGGATACACCTGCGTAAGTTTAGTTCATTTTTCGCCACCGGGGGAGTGGCGCTGCGAGTTGGATTCACAAAGCAGCGCAACTACTTACCACCGGGC
>JYFJ02008194.1:0-13104 GCA_000934665.2 Catajapyx aquilonaris
AATTATAGCAGAACTCTTTGATCAATCCAGCCAATCAACGAACAACAATGAGTGCTCCTTCGGCGCGAATTGGTCCGGTGCAAGTGCAGCCGGCCGCCCCACACTTCCTCCGACACTCTCCGACGCGACCACAGAAAGTATTTTTACGCAAACATTGGTCGGAGCGAGGTGGTATCCGTTTACAGGACACCCGTGACGTCACCACTAAAGGTGGTGGAGTTTCAGAATGCGCCCCAGCTGACGTATCGTGAAAAAAGGCAACATGACGCAATAACAGATGACAGTAGGAGGCGTTGAGTAGGGGAGGAGGATTGGAGGGGCCGGGGGAAGCGGGAGGTTATTGTGGGTGGTGGAGGCGATGCGATAGTGGCTCTCGTCTGTCGGCCGCCTGGGGCCGGGGGTATTTGCGGATACACTTAATTTCTTCTCGAAAACGGCTGGGAAATTCGCGATTATGAGGATTTTTGGCAATACTAAATCGGTGGCAAGGAGGCCAACGGTGAAAGTCCGAGGTCTCTACGACGTACAGTGGGTTAAAAGGCAATTCTAGCAACTAAAAAGTCCAAAAACTGACCATCACGGATTTTGAACATTTTGGTACCAAATAGTGGCTAGATAACCAGAGTTTATCTTACAATGCACAACAAAGTGTTTTGTGAACGTGGTAATTGGTATTGAGACGTCAAACGTGGTTATTTTTGTAGGATCAGTTTTCTAATCATTCAGACCGAATTCCAACGTCTGACTGCAACAACCTCCTTCCAAATGCAGAACTGTCCATTAAAATTTTATTTAGTGTAAATTATACGTCAACATATGTACTTAATTTTTGCCTTATGTTTGTCTTTTAAATATGAATTTATTCTGCGCCAAAAAATTAAGAACAGCAGCGGTCGTCATAAGAAGTATTTGATACATTTGTGAATTATACACTGACTTTTAACTACTAAATTCGCAAGGTGGCGGCAAATTTTTAAATCGGGTAACAAGTATAACTACTAAAGTTTTTATTACGCATAAAATAAATTGCCATTATTTGCCAATACATTATTAAAGCTCGATAATAGCGACAAATATGTTCCCCTCATACACGCAGCAATCAGAGGGGGTGGCAATGAACTGAAATCCAAAATAGCGGTTTAACATAGCATGTAGCTCCTTCAGAGACTTGCACGTCATTAATATTCCATTCTGGAAGGGGTATATCTTACCGTTTACTCGCATGCTACTGGCTAATGAAATAATGTCTTTAAAACCTCAAGCTGGTATAATCTTTTTGGGCATAAGCATGTCGGTGTTTCATCCGGCTAGCACATCTGACACGTGAGTTTAACAAGTTGAACCACCTATAACAAAGAGCAACTTCAATCCATCCTAAAGACAGCCAACCATTCACTGAGGAGGTCCTCATGTTATTATCTGATCCAGTATTAACAGAAGAGCAATATTCTGGCAACGCAGAATCAGATACGGATGGATATAGTGACAGCTAGTGGTGATAGAGATGTAATTGAGGTATATTTTATTGTTATGTATCATTCAATATATTGTAGTGTCATATTGTGAAACGGCTCATTCTATATTATTATAATTGTAGAGAAATAAAATAATTTTAAGCCCTGTAATACCATTTTCGTATGTATAAGTGACAATGTGAGTGACTACAATGAAATCGGGTTTTCTTTGCCTTTGAATTATTTCTTTTATTGAGTTTTCCAGTCTTCTATTCATCAACAAGTGTTTCACACCAGCATAACTCCAAATATTCAATTAAAAGCAATAATGAAATCGACAGCGACTTTTTAGTTGCTAGAATTGCCTTTTCACCCACTGTGCGACGTCGGGAAGTGCGAAATCTTTTCCATCCTCCTCCTCCTCCTCCTCCTCCTCCTCCTCCTCCTCCTCCTCCTCGTCGTCGTCGTCGTCGTCGTCGGATAGGGGCTTTATATACAGGGTGTAAATGAATTCGGGGACAAACTTGTAGGGTGATAGAGGGGACCAAGACAAAAATATTTGACCTAAGAACCCGTGTCCGGAAACGCCATCTAGAGGGTGTTCATAGACAAGGAATGGGTGCGCTCAGACGCGTCAGGCGGGCGGCGTTAGCGAGCGGACCGTTTAGTTGCTAGGTGGCGCGCGGATTGTACACAACTTCGCAATTTGCCATAACCTGGCAACAACTGAGCCACCTAACAGCTAAAGTCAGCATGCTAGGTATTAGCGCACATGTAATAAACAACAACTCTGTTGTTGCCAAGTTATGGCAAATTGCAAATTTGGGTACAATCCGCGCGCCACCTAGCAACTAAACGGTCCGCTCGTTAGCGCCTCCCGCGCGACGGGTCTGAGCGCACCCGTTCCATGTCTATGAACCCCCTCTAGATGGCGTTTCCGGACACGAGTTCCTGGGTCAAATATGTTTGTCTTGGTCCCCTCTATTACCCCTACAAGTTTGTCCCCCGAATTCATTTACACCCTGTATATTAGATATAATGTTATAGTTTAATTCTTAATTTTCTCTTTTACACTGCAAAAATGATAAAACTACGACTTGTGCGTCAAAGTCGTACTTTTGCGTGTGCGTTTCCATGGTCATGTTTGCGTGGGGAAGAGGGCTGTTTCCATATCGACTTGTGCGTCAAAGTCGAACTTGTGCGTCGAAGTCGAACTTATACGTGTTAGAATCCATCCCGCCGCGCCGGCTGCGCATGCGCGTGCAGTTCCATCCCCGAGGGCACATGCGCAGTATGTCGTGCAGTACGATAATCGAAAAGTGCCAACAATCGAATGTCAACAATGACATTAACCAACTTCCAGTTTAGTACCTCCAGCGCAGCGGCGCAATCAGGCATCATGTCAAAATGTCGGCGAAATGCGATCATGCGCGGGAGTCTTGTATTACCTGCCCATTATTGTGGATGGGCTCTGCTTGTCCGCATCTCGTGGTCTGGCCCCGGGGCAGATCATCCTGAGATTTTTTTTTTAAAGAGAGGAGGGACCTCTCCTTCCCTTTCCGTGTGTCTGAAGTCAATCGGCCTCATGTCAGCCTGCCCCTTGAGCGAATTTTCAGTCGATTGCGACTTGCTCTCTATTACCTTCCCATTGTGAATGGGATCTTCTCTAGCACGTGTGGTGGTCTGGTGGTGTGGAGGGCTGGATACGGGGCAGACCAGCCCGATATTTTTTGAAGAGTGATGAAGACGACGGACTACTATTTGGCTATTGGGTTTTCATTAGATTATTTTTTGAAATGTTTAATGAAACTTTCTTTGGTAATGACACTGCATCTACATGTAACACTCTTCTTGACCATGGAATTTCATCGCTATTACCATGTTCCTTAGCTCACTCGTAAATCACAATAACGCGCATTCCGTTTGTCTGAACTTAATTTTTGACCTCGGGGCAGTCAAAAAACCATATATTTCTCGAAATAGTTGGGCCATTCCGAATCAAGAGAGCGCAAGAATGTTGCTCGACCATCTCGGATTTCGCAGGAAAAAAAATCACTGCAGTACAGAACTATGACATAACGCTGCATATCAAGTTTCAGTCATATTGCGAAAGACTTAGCATGGTCAGGGGGCGCGCCCGAGATTTTGGAAGGAGGTGAAAATGAGGCCTTTTTTAGGGGAATTTTTATTCGTTGGTGGAAGTGGTCAGAACGTAATAAACATAATATACAAAGAAGGAGTAAGACGAGGAAAACGCAACTTTGTAATAGGCCTACTGTTGGATTTTCCGTGAAAAATGATCAGCAGCCTCTTGGTCAGACCACTAGATGCTGACGACCAGGCCCCATCCACAATGGGCAGGCACTACGAGACTCCAGTGGATGATAGCATTTCGTCGCTCTTTGACAGCCAGCCAGATTTCGCCTCTATAATGGCGGGAAACTTGAAAGTGGTCAATAGGCAGGGGTGCCATAAGAAGGGGACAGTGGGCGTGTCATGCAGGGGGAGACCCACGTGACCACACACGAGGACTATGATTGGTTACCGGTCGTGCTTGTGGCATGTGCTTGCGTGTAGGATCTACCTGGAATAGATTGACGACGCACGCTCAAGGAGCCAACAGATGCGCGCGGTGAGTGTCAACAAGAGCCCACAACGCGTAGCAATGGTGTTGCATCGAATATTGTTGCATATCGATCGACCTGGAGCAGATCGAAGCCAAACGCACAAGGGGGCCAACAGTTGCGTGTGGTGAATGGCAACCACGGTCAACCAATGTCAACAAGAGGCCTACACGCATGCAGAAACGGCGTTCCAACGCACGCAAAAGTACGAATTTCACGCACAAGTCTGACTTTGACGCACAAGTCGTAGTTTCAAGTCGATATAAGTTCAGACCTTCAAACATGTTTTTTTAGAATATAAAATACAGTTAACAATAATATGAGAATGGAGGAAGCTGACTTGTTATAATATTTTTAATTCACAATATTAATTCAGGAAAAGGTAGGGCATGATAAAACTTTGACAGTATTGTTATTCACCAGTATTCTTATGTACGTACTCTTCTAGAAGCCCCCAGGCTTCTCAAAATCTTTAAAAAACCACTTGTATTATTTTACTGAATCGTGTTAGAGCTTACCAATTTGGAAATATGAAAGTAGCGCAGACATGCACAGCTAGGTGGTGTCTTCATTATTTTCTGAGAGGCCATGAACTCTTTAATGATCTCCTGAACCTTTCTTACCTCATTGCTTGGTAAACTGTATTTTAGACCAGTTGTAGTGATGGGATTCCCTGTGAAGACCACATTTGAAGAGGGAATCTACATGTGGTATATCAAATATTGTAGGATATGAAAATGAATATGGTCCTTAAGGAGTTGAGGGTAGAGAAATGTCACTTTCACTTCATTTACATCCTAATTTTTATCTAAAACATGCCTTAGGTACAATTTTCCACCGTAAGCTGCAACCACATATCCACTTATGACACTGAAGCCCAACCTCTTTGCATATGTTTCTCATACACCTCCTGAGAGAATTAACCCTTTGATGACGGAGTTTTTGAGCCATTGCCTCACCCCAGGGCCTGAGTTCTTTTTCCCCTTTTCCAGAAATTTGATGACCTCACCGATTTTCTTGAAATTCGGTGCGTTGGTAGCCCACCCCAAGGGATGAAAAACGCACATATAGTTATACCTGATCAAAATGACCGTGACCCATTTTTGAGGGGGGCAGAGGTCAAATCATGAAATGCCGACCTCACAGATTCTCTTGAAATTCGGTGCATTGGTAGCCCGCCCCAAGGGATGACAAACGCACCTATAGTTACCTGATAAAAAAGACCGTGTGACCTATTTTTGAGGAGGGCAGAGGTCAAAATTCGACCTCACCGATTCTCTTGAAATTCGGTGCAATGGTAGTCCGCCCCAAAGGATGAGAAACGCACCTATAGTTACTTACTCAAAATGACCGTGACCCATATTAGAAATGGGCATATGTCAATGTACCGAATTTCAAGAAATAGTCAGGTCGGAATTTGACCTCTGCCCCCTCAAAAATGGGTCACAGGGTCATTTTGATCAGGTGACTATAGGCGCGTTTTTTTATTTTTTCAGGAAGCACACAATGTGATAAGCCTAGTGGTTTATGACCAAGGCACGGCTCTATTTGCTGTGTATTAATTAATCTGCAAGTGCCCTGTCGGTCGCTTCTCCCGCGACGACGCGACGCCGTGAAAAAAGGAAATAGAACGACCGTGTCGGCAAGCGTCAAGGTCCTGTCCTGCCCTTGCTCGTCAGCCGTACGACTGCGAGAGTGCAGGGGAGTTGGCAAACGACGGAGTGTGTGTATACTGGGCGAACGGAAGGAGGTAAGGTAATGGAAGGCGATCAGTGCGATGGAAAGGTGTCACGGAGGTCAGAGAGACGGAGAGCGACGGAACACCGCAGGGAGGCCGCCGACGACGACTACGATTATGAGTTCCACGAACAATACGAAATCGACGACGTCCCCGGTGACGAGTATGGCGAGGCGTCCTCGTCGTCGTCGATGCCCTGGGAGCTGCAGCAACGTCGCATCCGTCGAGGAGGGAGTGGAGGGGAGAAGGGAGGAGGAGCGAGGGACGGGAAGCCGCCCGCCAGTCGCATGAGGATGAGGTCAAGGAGCAACCAGCACAAGTGAGTACCACACTGCACAGCGCACTAGAGGTGCCATTGGTCCATCCAAAAAGAAAGAAGGGTCCGTTGTTGTGCCGTCATTAGTGACGCAGAGGGACCCAACATGGCGCTAAGAGGTAGAGGTTTGAATTGGTGCGGGATTTTTGTTCTTGTGTGTTCCCAGGGAGGAAGACGCCGATTCGGAGGTGACCAGGCGCCAGCAGAGGAGGAGGCCACCGGAGTCCAGACAGGCGTCCAGGGCAGCTGCGGTGTCCCCTGTTGTGGTCGGTGTCCCCAACTCTGCCAGAATGAACTCGGACCAGATATTTGCCACTCCCCCGCCACCGCCGTCTTCATCTGACCTGCCGTCGACAGCCACCCCTTTCACCACCAACAGCAGCAACAGCAGTGATGGTGGTGGAGGTGGCACCAGCTTATTTGGGGTCCAGTCAGGATTTGGAGTGGACATGGCGGTGTCTAAGGGTGGTCTCAAACTTAGCTTCTCAGAAGGGGAGCGAGTCCTCTGCTATGACCCAAATCCTACCAAACCCTCTATTTTGTATAACGCAGAGGTGAGTAGTGTACACCAAATTTGAAAATTAGGCTATTACTTGGGAAATGACTTTGCATGGCTTTGATCACACATGAAACACAGTTCCACGCAACAAAAGTCCGTAATTATGGGCCGCCCACCATTTCTTGGCAGGGACGTCATCCTTTTGTTTACCATCTCCAAGTCAACAGAAATCAGCTGAACACACCCCTGGAACCTCCCAAGTTTCAAGTTTCCATGGAGATGCCCTCATGCAACAATAGGAGTAAACAGTTTACTCTTATTGTTGCATGAGGGCATCTACATGGAAACTTGAGAATTTGCGAGTTTCCAGGGGTGTGTTCATCAAATTTCCATTGACTACGAATTGGTAAGCAAAATGATGAAGTCAATGGCAAGTTAGCATCGCCTGCCTGGAGCAGAGGTTCCCAAACTTTTTCAGTCGCGGAGCACTTTTCAGGAGAGATATGCGTGACGGAGCACTAACATCATTGAGGCAGAAAAAATTTCGGCGGCGCGGGGGGGGGAGGGGGGGGGCAAATTAGGAAATCGGAAGGCGAAGGGCAAAAAATTTGGGGTCAAGGTCACACAAGCTACTGAGAGATTTGAATGGGTATAACTTATTGATATATGAAGGTTTCCTTTTTTTCCCCAACCTCTTAGCGCAGCACAGTTTGGGAACCTCTGCTCTGGAGTAAGTGTCACATTACTCAGTCTTTATCCTAGTGAATCATGGATTTTCGGTATTCATTGGTCAATCATAACTCATAATTACCCAAATCTGTTGTCACGAGGACAAGCTACGGTACCTGCAAAAGGTGTATCAATTGCAATACTGAAATGCTCCTAAATTCTTTATTGGTCTTCCAGGTGCTATATGTGCACCCAACACGTGACAGCCATGGGCAGAAACTCACTCAATACTTGATCCACTTCCAGGTGAGTTCTATGCAAAAGACTGCATTTAAATTACTTACTGAAAATGTGTTACAGGGTTGGAACTCCTGTAGGAATCGACGTGTCAGTGAGGACTTGTTACTGAAAGACACAGATGAGAATCGTCTCCTACAGAATGAATTGGCAGCAAAGGCTCACGTAAATGTGCAGGGTAAGGCAGCAGGAGTTGCAAGACGCACGGCACAGAAACAGCGTCGCAGCACACAACGTACCCCTGGAGTGACACATGCTGAAGCTGGAGGCAAAAGTGAAAGGGGACAAAAAGGAAGGCCTACACAGCTCCAGCAGTACCATAACACCAGTATGGAACAGAGCCCACAAAGACAGAAAAAACGAGTACCTAACCGACCAGTAGCACTAACGGATCATGAAAAGCGTGAACTGAGAGCAATAGCATTAGCCAAATGGAATGCAATGCTGGATGCTGAGGAAGATTCAGATGAGTCAGACTCAACAGAGGAGTCAGAGAAGTCATCTGACTCAACATCCAACCTTGATGATGATGATGATGATGATCCCATTATGCCTGATCCAGATGCAGAGGCAGAGGCAGACTCTGGAACTCAGGTTGAAAATGCAATGAGGGAAAGGGTCCCACTGCAGTTGCCAGAGGCACTGAAGCATATTCTGGAAAGAGACTTTGATTTCGTGGCAAAACGGGGGCGGATTGTGAGGCTTCCGGCTGAACCTAATGTTGTGCACATACTTGAGAGTTACGTGAAGGATTTTGCATGGAATCAGATATGTGGGGAGGAGGAGACACAAGGGGGAGAAACTGGGAGTCACCACTACCACCACCATAGTGAGCCAGCAGGGGCCGAGGAGATCAAGACAGTGGCTATGAAGTATGTATAACTTGTATGGACTTGCCCATTTGGCTGCTCTGAACTAGTTCCAAGCTGCCCAGAGGAGTTTTATGAGCTGGCCACGAACTAGTTTACTGTGATCATAAGGTATAAAAAGGGCACGGCCAGATACAAGGTGGCCGATATGAAGGCAGGAGATGCAAGCTAATTTGCATTGTATGGCTGGGAAAGTTAAAGGATGTGAAGAAGTAGTTGGCAAATTAGTTCTGGCCGTGGTGGTTAAAATGCTGAAGGATACAACGAAGGTCTACATTATTAAGTTGTCCTTCTCTAGATCAGAATCTTATATAGTTTGACTACCCAAGGAGATGGGCAAAGTCAGACCAGAGTTGTTTGGACCATGACATTATGGGAGCCTGAGGGAAAATTATTGCTCCTAAACTAGTCCAGAGCAGCCGAAGAGACAGGGTCAATAACAACAATAATGCTCTCCTGCATTACACAAAATGGTCCAATGTAAAGTCAACACTTGTAGCCTAGAGAAAATTAACTACAGTAGAACCCGGTTTATCTGACTCCTCGGATTATCCGACCATCCCACTCCACCAATAAATGTATGCATTCACCTCAAATACTGTAATGCAGGCCTACTAATCATTTGTTTTGTATTGCCTTAGTTAAAGTTTAAACAGCAGAGTGTGTATGTAAAAGATAAATACTTCACAAAATTCTTAGAAAAGCGTAATATTGTACATTGTCATGATTTTTAATGCTTTTTGTTGTTTTCATTTGCGCCTCAGAATTATCCAACCTTTTCTGTTATCCGACCATGCCCCGGTCCCATGGGTGATGGATAATCTGGGTTCTACTGTACTAAGGATAATCCGAAGCAAAAGTATCATCTAATCTAATATATATATGATATCAAAAACATTCCCGTCAGTGAAAAAAAAGAGAAGTAAGACCTCCGCGGCGGAATGAAAGTACTGAAACAAGGCAGGCGCACGTAAGACCTTCACCAATTGATTAATGCTGTACCATATGTCTTAAGGCCATTTCACAAAAAAATGTCGCGCGGCAAACGGCGCGACTTGCGGCAAATTTTTTATTTATATTTATTGTTGTCAATTGTTGGCAACAATAAATATAAATAAAAATTTGCCGCAAGTCGCGCCGTTTGCCGCGCGACATTTTTTTTTGTGAAATGGCCTTTACTCAAGCAATTCCCAAGTACAGTATGGAACGACTCGTAAAAATTACTGCTGCAAACTACTCAGAGAAGTGGGACGGGGAAGGGAAGGAAAAAAAGGAGAAGAACTGAACCCATCCTCACAGACTTGGAAATGTTTTCTCCTGAACTAATGCAGAAGCCATTCATTCGAAAAAGACCATCAAAATTTCACCAATTTACGTCTACATGTGAAAAATTAAACATTACAGTTAAAATCAGCATCTAAAGGAGGTGACGATTCTGCATAAATGTTTCATGGCAATAAATTCAAACGAATCGTCTAGACCAGAAATTCAATGCGCTTATATTGAAGTTCATAATTTTAGAAATCACTTATATGGAGTGGCTCACGGAAAATTAATGGGCGGAATTTCCGTCGTACTACTAAGTAACTATAGTTACTGTTAATTTACCAGTACAATTGCAGTACACTGGTACTGCTGTTAGAAATAATTAGTAGTAGGACGAAAATTCCACAAATTGGTTTCAGAAAGGAGACTTCATGAGCAGTGAATTGGAAATTGCTTGAGTAAGACCTATGGTACAGCTTAAATCAATTGGTGAAGGTCTTACGTGCGCCTGCCTTGTTTCAGTACTTTCATTCCGCCGCGGAGGTCTTACTTCTCTTTTTTTCACTGAAGGGAATGTTTTTGATATCATTTCAGTTCTTTTTTGACAGTACGGAATAGGTACAATGATGCCTCATTTTAATATCATACATATTAATACATTATAATATTTTGAGTTCAGGAGACTGGAGTAGGCAGGCTGTCCCATGAGGACGTCATTGTGATCACGAGGACTACTGGATGTTTTGAGATGAAATTATCTGGATTGTGGAGAGAGGAAAGGCATTATGGAATTGTCATGGTACAGAGAGGGGGTGGGACACTAACCTCGGGAATTTGTGTGATGATTTTGGCGAGGAGATCTTCAATTGGATTTGGTAATGCAAGTGTTGACAAGAGTTCGGGAGACTGGAGTAGGTCATGAGGACAGTGATTCAGAAACAGATACTGAATCACTGTTTCAGTTTCTGTTTCTGTTTCAGGCGCCTCCGGGCAGGACAAGGTCAACATTTGCTTGTTAAACATCTGGCACATGTAATTTCTCGGGAGAAGGCACACAGGGTTCATCCCGCCTGCCTTGCACCAGTTGTAAGCGGCGGTTGAATTATGGAGAAAGGAAAGGCATTATGGAATTGTCATGGTACAGAGAGAGGGTGGGACACTCACCTCAGGAATTTGTGTGATGATTTTGATTTTTGGTAAGAAATTCTTCGATTGGATTTGGGAATTCAAGTGTTGACAAGAGTTCAGGAGACTGGAGTAGGCAGGCTGTCCCATGAGGACGTCCTTGGGATCACGAGCACTGGATGTTTTGAGATGACTATCTGAATTATGGAGAAAGGAAAGGCATTATGGAATATTGTCATGGTACAGAGAGAGGGTGGGACACTTATCTCAGGAATTTGTGTGATGATTTTGGCGAGGAATTCTTCAATTGGATTTTTTGGGAATATAAGTGTTGACAAGAGTTAAGGAGACTGGAGGGGAAGGCTGTCCCATGAGGACGTTCTTGGGATCATGAGGACTGGGTGTTTTGAGATGACATCTGAATTATGGAGAAAGCAAAGGCATTATGGGAATAATTGTGATGGTACGAGATAGAGAGAGGTGGGGATACCAGGGGATACTTATCTCGTGAAATTCCAAAAGATTTTCTTGGACTCTTTAAGGTTTCCGAAATGTTGCCAAGGAGAGTGGAGAAGGAGTTGAAGGGTGTGGAGAAGGCAGCCAGGCTCCGCAGGGAGTGTTTGGGGTCACAAGGACTGGAATTTATTCGTTGTCATGTCACTATTCTGTAGCAAGTAAAGGCATGATGGAAATTACAATGGTACAAAGAAAGAGGAGAGGGGATACTTATCTCCCGAATTTTGAAAAAATTTTCTTGGAGGTTTTACGGTTTTAGGAGAGTGGAGAAGGAGCGAGTTGATGGATGTGGACAGGGCACGCCTCCCAGTCAGGAACTGATTTGGGTCACAACGACTGGAATTTAAGATTTGCCATGTCACTTATGCAGCCATTATAGGAATTGTAATGGAAATGGAATAGAGGGCTGGTGGGATACTTACCTCAGGATTTTATTTCGAGATTTAGGTCCGAAGATCTGGTAGGCCTACTAAGAATAGGGCTACTGCATCCTTCATATGCGTTTTCGTACTAGTCTCAATACTGACGCTCTGGTCATTCACATGCAACCATTCCTTGCCCTCTCGCACCACGGCGGTGTAGTGCCCCCTTAACAAATTGTTCCCCTGGTGACAAATGATTGCTGGGCACACAAATCTGTCCGATGCAATTTCGTGCTTTTTCATCATACCGGACCAGATGGAGTAATACACACCCGGTGACCTCCTGGATGCTGTAGGTTGTCACTGGGCAACTGAATGCACATACGGCGCACTGCAGTTGGATGTCCACCTTCTGCAAAAGGCTATCGAATGTAACATCAGTGTCTTGTCTTGGAACTGCAACATGTAGGTAGCGCTGCATTCCTGAGGTTTTGAGATGGATGGAGTGACATTTGGTGCAGGGTTCTTCACTCTCGATCCGGTGAGTGTCCCACCGCTGGAGAGGTTCTGGTAACCTTTCAATGAGAAAGTCCAAGAACTCGAGAGCGTCCTGCTGTACATCTCCAGTGAAGGGTTCTCCCACAGCTCGTCGCACATCCTGCGTCGATGGCAATAACACATTGCCTGCCTTAGTTGTTTTTTGCCGCTTTGCTGCTGCAGACTTTTGCGGGCGGTGTTGTGTGAGCGCCTTCTGCATCTCCACAACGATGTCACACCCCCCCCCCCCCCCTTCGAGTTTAAGAGGAGTCAAAATCCGCTTGCGCGAATAGGCAGACTAATGCGGCGTTTGCGTAGCAAGACACCTTAATCGGGCCAGGATTGGCGAACCCACGAATCTTGATGGTATCACTTCTTACAGAAGCTGCAACAATGCGTCGCTTTAAAGCCGGTACGGGAAGGGGAGGTATGGAGCGAGTTTCTCGGAGACGGTAGTACTCAAGGATGCAGCTCCTGTCGGCCTTGATGCACTTTGATTCCAAGTGTAAAAGAAAGAGGGTGTCGAGTGTCTTTACACGTGATAGTGCCACGTACGCCATCCCACTCGCAAACACAGATTCACTCAAGTCGACCACTGCTGATTCGAGGGTCAGGCCTTGTGACTTGTGAATAGTAATGTCGTATGCAAGTACGAGTGGGAACTGCTTCCTTTCCACATAAATGTTTGCACCAATTTCGAATTTCACGCTGCACCTCTCTATAGACTTCTCTTCAGAAGGACAGCTATCAAAATTGATGATTACGGACACGATCCGCCAACGGTTGTTCCGTTTGAAATGTGTGACAGTGCCCATGGCTCCGTTGACGAGGC
>KZ539785.1:2810-13097 GCA_000934665.2 Catajapyx aquilonaris
CCCCCCACATTTTGAGAACCGCTGATCTAAGAGTAGGCAAATGTCCATAACCGAGTTTGTTTTTACACCAAAACAACTACGTAGGAACGTTGTAAGTGTGATAGTGACAGTTTCTTTTAAGTTTTAAACACCTTTCGTCGCTGGATATAAAGGCATGGAGCATATACTACATAAGAGGCGCAAACATTCGATTTCCGCGTCTCTCTGTGTGGGGCGTTGCCAAGGCCCCTCCCCCCTTCACTTGTCCGCGCGGATTATGGACGGCCCCCAAGGACATTTTGTCACTCCATGCAGATCCAATGTGAATTAGCTCAAATATGTCGGAGAGACAATACCCTGTCTAGGTGGGGGAGGCACTCATGGAGGTTACCCTGGGTTTGACCACTTCCACTAATCGAAAACAAAATCCTCCGAAAAATAGGCTTCATTTTCAGCACTTGCGCAATTTGGTTGATACGTGCGATTAAAAAAAAGTCAATTGACCTCAAAGTTCGAACCCCGCCCCTTTTCGCCTCAGCCAATTGAATGCGGGTTAAAGGACCACGTCCCCCTTTCTAGCCTATCGTGAGAGAGTACGTGACGTCATTTACTAGTTACCACATGGCATTACATATTTTTAAGAATGTAGTTTGATGCGAGAGTTGCGCCCAGTCATGCAATAAACATGTGTTAGTGAACCCACTGAGTATTATCAAGTTATTAGCTCTTGGTTTCGCCTATTTTCTCCCGAACAAATGTACAGTGCCGTTGATCAATAATAACAGTTGATTCCAGTTCTGGAGGCAAGAGTGTTGTATGCATCGATATAATTTATTAAATCAATTATTGCTGCAACTTTGATGTCCTGGCATGATTTTAATAGCCACCTTCTCGTATTGTGCAATATGTCAAAAAATCATATAACCCTGGCGCAATACAAATTTGATCATTCATTTTTCTGATTGTTAATAACCCTCAAGTTTTGTACTTATCAACTTCACGGATTCATGTCAGGGAAAACTCTTATTGCGACTTGCGGTTCCCGATAAGATAACGCTAAAAATTCTCTTGTTATCATCTCATGTGACGTGTGGTTTTGCCTGATAAGAAGTCTTCTCTGCCGGGTTGCAAGCACACTTGACAGTCCCTCCTCTGGTACAGCCGCTTTGTTTCATTTAAAACGTACGTGTCAAATACAGTGTGGTGCAATATCTAATAGTGTGCGTAGGACTGAAACTTGGCGTATCGTTTTATCCTTCAGAGTATTGTTCACTTATACCAACATTATACCAACATTATGTAGCAGGTAACATCCTCTAAAAGTAGCCATTTGAAAGTACTGTATCTGCTTAAAATATCATCATTACGATTAGTCTAAATATGCACAGTAGGCGGGGAGGCATGGTGGTCTGGTGGTTACGCCACTGGCCAGCCAAGCGGGAGGTTCGGGGTTCAAATCTCGTCCCCGTCACCTCTGCTTGGCCGGGACTTTTTCCGCTTTTCACCCGACATGCCGGGGCAGATTGCTCTCCCTTCTCTGCCCGGAGTCAGGAGAAAAGGCTTGGTGTTAAAGAATGTCAGAAATGGCTACAGCACGGCGCCCTCCCTTGGGAACGTCCCCTATCACGGGGGTTTTTAAAAAAAGGAGGGACTGGGGAAGTGGTGAGGTGTGGTGGCCGAGATGGTAACGTCTCGGCTTGCTGTGCGGAAGGTCCCGGGTTCGATTCCCGCCCGGGAGCTCCCTTTCGCCTGCGTCGGGAGGGTCTCTCGCCCGTACCTTGGAGGTGTCTAGCCTCCTGGGGGACTGCACATGGCCCAACGTTTAAGACATTGCACATGCACCTGTGTCCCTTCCCCAGAAATTCTCTTCCCTACACTACATCCTTTCATCCCACCATGGTGTCTGAAGAAAAATTATATAAAATTGAATGGGGAAATGGTGGTATTCCACCCCCCTATATAGAAGGGCCTCTGGCCCTATCACGGGGTAACGTTAAAAAAATTAAAGGACTAAAACGGGTCCGACTAAAACCACTCAGGCGACCAGGGCACTTGAACGTCGGAATTATTGTCACCTGATTGTGATGATTGTGACGAGTTGCGCAATAGGGTGGAGCGAAAATGACAAAAGTTGTCCGATTAAATAGCACAGGGTGTCAAAAATTGTGTATGGACAAGTACAACTCTGGTGAATTTTTTTAAATAATTTTCGTACTTCATCTTCATTCGCCGCAAGAGGCCAAGAGCCTTCAATATTCGCAATTTTTGAGAGAACAACACATTAAATTTGCAACAAGATTTTTGTCCATGGGAATTCGTCGCTATTTCCATGTTCCTTAGGTCACTGGTAACTCATCATTACGAATGAAGTGGACCGAAAATTTCGGCCCACTTCATTCGTAATGACCCATATACAGTATTCAGTTCGAGGAATTGGTTTTTTGACTGCAACTGCCAGAGGTCAAAAATGAATCCCAGACAAAATGAATGCTCAATTATTATGAGTAGCCATTATGTAGAAACAGGGAGCATATACTACGTAAGAGGCGCAAACTTCGGTCGGCGCCTTTGATGACTGCGTCTCTGTTTGGGGGCGTTGCCAAGGCTGGCGGCCATTTTGAAAAGGGGCCAACGCCAACGAGGTATAAATAGTGTACAGGCAGGCCGTAAAGGTCCGCCATCATTGATGGTTTTGGCGGACATGGCACTTGACCGGCAAGAACACGCGCGAATTTGAATATTTTTGCCCTATGAACTCCTTGCACTTTTCTACATATTTAAGGCCATTTCACAAAAAAAATGTCGCGCGGCAAATGGCGCGACTTGCGGCAAATTTTTATTTATATTTATTGTTGCCAATTGTTGGCAACAATAAAATTTGCCGCAAGTCGCGCCGTTTGCCGCGCGACATTTTTTTTGTGAAATGGCCTTTATTCCGTAGGTACGGCAAAAATATTCAAATTTGCGGGTGTTCTTTCCGTCAAGTGCCATGGCCGCCAAAACCATCAAAGGTGGCGGACCTTTACGGTCTACCTGTACCCTATTTATGCCTCGTAGGCGTTGGCCCCTTTTCAAAATGGCCGCTAACCTTGGCGCCCTATAAACAGAGAGACGCAGACATAGAGTGTTTGCGCCTCTTATGTAGTATATGCTCCCTGATAGATCTGTGTAGAAAGGTGCAGAACCCTGCGCATCGTTACAGTAAATTCTGCAGTAGGTTTATTTGTGAAATACTGATAAGCAATGGCGGATCTTTTTTCAGGATATACTTCTCCCTGTAGTTGCAACATCCATTAGTTTGCCTGTTATAAAAACACGTGGACAACGCCTGATCCGAACAAGAGATAAGAGCGCCAGGAAAACACGATAAGAAGGACTGATTGCTGGGTTGTGAAGGAAAGGTTTTCAGGACTCACCTGACATTGTGCGAGACAAAAGTGCAATCAGCTCTTCGGACCCTTCTAGTGTCGATTGATTGAGCTCGTCCGTAATTGTTGGTAATAAGGCGAAAATGGAAGTAGCAAAGTTGGCCATGGAGAAAAACGAGACCAGCATGCACCAGGTTGCATCCCAAGGGTTGGAGACCATGCTTCTAGAAATTCTAAAACCGGAATTGCATGGGAACGTTTCAACAAGGAGTGGAACAACAGCTCTCATTTTGGCCTCTCGAAAGGGGTGGACTCCGAGGTGCGAAGAACTGATCAGATCCGGGGTATCGGTGAACGCAGTGGAACCAAAGGAGGGGAAGACTGCTCTTCACGTGGCAGCTGCCTTTGGGTCAGTGCAAGTGTGCCAGATGCTCTTGGAAAATGGGGCAGTGGTGAACTGCAAGACCAATATTGGGGACACTCCTCTGCACAAGGCAGCAGGGACTGGGCATATGGAGGCGGGAAGAGTGCTTCTGGAGTGGGGAGCCGAGGTGGTGGCCAAGAATGATGAGGGGAAGACCCCCCTGTCAATTGCCATCCATTGTGATCACGGCCAGATGACCGAATTCCTAAGAGACGTGGCCACCGATCTCCACATAATGTCAGCCATTGGAGGAGAGGAGGAAGTGAGGAAACTGCTTGAAGAAGGAAGTGACGTGAACTGTCGCAACAGCTGGATGGAGACTCCACTGATGGTGGCCTCCAGGGCAGGGAAGGTCAAAGTGTGCAAGGTGCTGATTGGCCAACCTTCGTGCCTGTTGGAGGCACGGGACTGGGAGGGAAGGGCTGCCCTCCATCTAGCAGCCAAGTGGGGACATCGGGACATCTGCAGGATGTTTCTGGACAAAGGGGCGGAGGTGAACATGACGACCAAGACAATGGACACTCCTCTCCACCTTGCAGCTTTACGAGGGCACATGGACGTGGTCGTAATTCTTCTGGATAACAAAGCTGATCCCCAGCCTATCAACGAAGAAGGGATGACCCCTGTGAGTGTGGCCAACCTGAACAGACACATTGGAGTGTATCGCTACCTGATGCATCATCTCGAGGCGTCAGATCGTCGTATCAGGTAAAATCAGTTTTGCTATTCTTGAAGACCGCAATGAAATATGGAGGTATGGGCCTATCTGACAAATTTTACAAAATAGGCCTACCTCTTATACTATAAGCTGACTTGAAAATCGTTCAGAGTAGGTGTGATGACTTTCCAATAAAATCGAAATACTTGAAACCTTGTAGGATGTATTTTGGTCACATTTATATTAATAAAATCAGTTTTAATAAATTAGTCTGTCATTATATAGTTTAAGTTTGAGAAAGCATTTAAACCAAAATATAGCGCCAGCAGCATAATTTTATGGCCTACCATTATCATATAAACGCAATTTTTTGAAATTTCCAAAATGGCGGACATTTTTCAAAATTTAAGTAGGTTGCCCAGCCCGGATTTTTAAGAACTTTTCGCTGGAGGTACAGGGGATATCAAGGAACGGTTTAAATCAACAAAAAAAGCTTTCAAATAAACAATAAATCTCCAGCCCTAATTTGGCTATATCGGCACTACTACTGTAGTAAGACAGTAGTAAAACAGAAATAAGCAGTTTTTGTTCGCTTTCTGACCATTTCCTGTTTTCCCACTGAGGGCCTTATTGAATTGCGGTCATCAATTGCAACCATTCCCAACGAGGTCATTATCGTAATGTGGAATTTCTGTTTTTAGCAGGTCTGGAGAGCATGCTTCCGTTATAGGAAGTGAACATCATTTTGTGTCTCATTACTCAACTACTTTCGAAACGGAATCTGTTTTGGGCGTTGGTTCCTTCGGGACAGTGGTCAAGGCAAAGCTGAAGCTGACCTCGGCAAAGTTCGCAGTGAAGAGAGTCCGGATACCTACAGACCAGCAGCGGAGAGAGGTCATGCTCAGGGAAATCCGCTTACTTTCAACACTGAATCACAAAAACATCATCAAGTTTCACAGCACGTGGGAAGAACATCCCCCAAGTTTGGCCTACAAGGAGATTGACGCTGCCTTCCTGACTCAGGCCCCTGGAGAGTCTAGGCGGGCTCCATTGGTAACCTTCTAAGCGTGAACTGGGTTTTTTAAAAAAATTACCTTTATCCCGAGTTGAATATGGCTCGGATCGATCAGATGACATTTATAATTTTATTTAAGTTATTTTTTCGTTATTATTTCGGTATTATAGGACGTCAGGACCCCCTGGCAACACTCACCACTCGCTCTCGACGGGCCAACCTCTGAGGAGCGGTCTACATATTTCACCGATCCATATCCAATCCCAGGCCCCCCTAAATCATTTCTCTTCATGCAACTGGAGTTGTGCAGTCAGGAAACGCTGGGTCACAAGCTGGACAATGGTCAAAGGTTTTGCAAGTTTACCAGCCTGACCTTCTTCCAGCAAGCAATGTCAGCAGTCTGTTATCTCCACTCCCAGAGACTGATGCACCGCGACATGAAACCATACAACATCCTGTTTGCCCTGGATGGAAAGAGTGTGAAGATCGGTGACTTCGGTCTGGCCACCTCCATTCTGACCTCGCTTCCTCCTCTTCCTCCTCCTTCTTCCCCCCACTACTCCCATTCCGTGCAACCATCCCAGCCAGGAGTATTCCATCTTCCTGACATTTCACTAACGGAGATGACTGCGGGTGTTGGGACCAGGCTCTACTCCTCCCCGGAGCAGGTGATGGGCGCGGCGTACGGTCGGAAGAGTGACGTTTTCTCCATGGGACTCGTGTTGTATGAGATGCTGGCTCCATTCGGAGTAGCCAAGGACAGGAGGCTCCAGGTCTTCATGTCTCTCAGGAGTGGGGACCAATTTCCACTGGATTTTACGAGCAAGAATTCAGAGGAAGCAGGACTTATTCAAAAGATGATGACACTCGATCCGTCCTCAAGAGTATCATCTTCTTACGTGGAGAAACAAGTCCGGATGTCTCTGGACAGGAAGAGAAAGGTGGGAAGGATTATTTTGGGGTAATCCATTGTCCGTTGATCATTTCAGACTGCTATTTCCTTACAATTTCACTGTCTCGTAATGTTGTACTGTACTTGTTATTGTGTGCGTGCGAAACGTTATTTAACTAGAATATATTCGAAAACCTAAACGCTTCGCGCGCACACGAACAGTTTCATTGTGACACTTTCACTGTTCTTACTGAAAATATTCATAGGCCTACTACAAATTACAAAAAGTGGCTAAAAATCACGCCTTCAAAATTTGTCCCCTGTAAAAAAGCAACATGACTACCATCTTCTCATTTAGGCATGGAATGCGTTTCTCAATCTTTGTTAACGTTTCCCATCCAAAAACTTACACGGGGTGCGGAAATTTATCATACCTTCGCTCTGGGGGATGATAAAGGGGTTCTAAGCAATCATTTGAAGTATACGCATCATGGGTATATCGGCAACATAGTTGCCGAGATAATTAGCATAAAATAAAAAGTGCATTGCAGCATCGTCTATGTCGCGGATAGTGCTTACGATACTTCCATTGCCTAGGGTCCTGTAGGCCATTCCCTGCTACACCTTTAAATTAAATGACATGGTAACGCCTTAAAATGGAAAAGGTAATGTCGGGTGAAGGGACGCATACGTGCCAGGATATTATTTTCATACCTTGTGTTTGCTGGACATTTATCTCGGTAACTATGCTGCTGACATCCATGATGTCTATATACTTAAAATAATCGCCTAGAACCCCTCTATCTTCCACAGCGACGCACAGTGCAGTATTTGGCCTCAAAAGCTGGCCAAAATGTGATTTTTTAAAAATGTTACTGATTCCAAAAAATTTCATTTCCTGGAACAGATGAATGATGAGGCTATTATGACATGCAGTTGTACTTCTCATAGGTGTAACCCTTCGTCCGCACCAACAGTTGAAAGTTGATGACAGTTCGCGAAATATTTAGCTAATTTTACGCGCAATTTACGGCGAGACACATTCATTAGTGTTGTTTTCAGTTATGAAAAATATTTGTGAACTGTTCCAATATGGAAGCTTCGGAAGAAGGTATGTACTTCATTTTAAAGAATTTCTTACAATAATATGACTAGTCTATACGTCATTATTAGTCCTCGAAATTATGCAATACTTTGCCTACTTTTTTCGACAAATGCGAAATATTCAAACATGATTAAGTCATACTTCCCAAGCCTATCCAGCTGTTTTATTTATGACATTTTGAAGAATCAGCCTTCTACGTATTTCATAGCTATAAAGGAATTTGGCGTGCCTTTTCGTCCCCCCCCCCNCCCCCCCCCCCATTTTTCTCCTGTGCTGTTAACGTAAATTTTTGCACCTCTTTTTTCCGACTTTTTCCCCCTCTTTCAACTAGGGTCATCATGAGTCAAAGTCATGGTATGGAGACAATTATATGACTTGATACAACAGTAACAAGCCCTATAGATATCAACAAAAAGCTTGAATATCTAGAAAACGTGTTGCTATAATCACTGCGGCAACAAATTTTGACAAAAGGCAAACTTCTAAGAATAAAGCAGACATTTACTAATGATTTGAAGGTGCTGATCACGAATATGACAATGGAAACCAAAAATTGGCTACGATTCCTGAGAAATCCGCAATAGTTTCTTACAAAATGGAGTAATTCGTACATATAGCCTGTACCAGTAAGGCCCCTAGTCTGATGACCCGGGGTAAGCTATCCCGGGGGCAATCACCATGGCAGCATATGTAAAAGGATAGCAGTAAACAACCAGTTACCCCAGGGGGCAAGCTACCCCGGGTCACCAGACTATATACCTAAAGCTCCGCTTATACTGCCTGCATTTTTGTCACAAAAAACTAATTTACTTCTCCTATTACTTCATAAATTGTAGGGACGATAGTCCCTATAAGTAAGATCCTCGTGTAAAAACAACAATGAAAATTCTCCTTGTTCTTGTTGGGAGGACTTTTTTCTGTCAAGCATATCTCAAAACCCGCTGCAAGTACAGCCTTCATATTTTGAACACGCATCCGGCCCGACGTGCTGCAGTGCCCGATCCCCTACACAAAAAGCCCAAGGACGTAATAGAACCCCGAAATAAAATTATAAACGAATAATTCATTATGAGCAGCGATGCGTGTAACTGGAATCCATGTGTGACAATAGTCACACATTATTTAGAATATTATTTTGTGTAAATATCATCTCTACACTTTATGCGGAATTACGTACGCTAACTGCTTAAATAAATATATGCTTTACCTTATCCTCATTACATTATTTAAAAAATACGGTAACAATCGGTAACAATGCGAGCCCTTGGCGACTACGTAAACAAACTCGCGTTTGCATAGACATCATATGGGGATTCGACATGTCCACGCTCCGGCGGCCTTACGGCCACAAAAATGGAGCAATGGACACAAAAATTACACCAAAAAATAGGACATGATCTGGCGCAGGGCACCTTCGGCGTCATTTTACCATTTTCGGCCTAGAAGTGACCTTTTCATCGAGTGGAAGTGAAAGGAAAAAGGCTTTCCCGAAAAGCCCATTTGAATAACATGTCGGCAGGAACGCGACAAATTCGGGAACGCTTCGGCGCCCGTATGTCCACAATTTTAATGCAATCATATCGAGTATGGTACCATAGTTAAGGCTAAACCTTTCCGCAGGGCACCTTCGGCGTGATTTTTCCGATTAACCGTCCGTTTCGCCACAAAAAAAAATCCCTCAAAAATGCGCCTACCGTATTTTTACTAATGCGCCCCCTTAAATAAACATTTCATTCATTCAACTTGTTATTATATTTCATTCAGTTTCCACGGTATCCTCCTTAGGTCAACAGTTGAGTGACTCGATTATGACTGTTGTTGCCAACCATCAAATATTATTGAATTTGTCTTAGATACAATAACTATATCATGTTCGTATGAATTCCATTCGATCTTCGTGTCATCAGTCCTCCTGTACCCTTCAACCACTGAAACTATCTTGATTTTGGTAAGTTAATGCATTTATAATTCACGCAGGCTTCGTAAACCCCTGCGGTTCGTCCTTGCCGGTATATACGTAGCCCAACCAGTACAGTATAAGACTTTGGTGTTGCCCCCTTTCTCCTCCCGCTGATTCGAACGGCAACCACTTACCACACAGGCATACGACGCCCGTATGATATATGACTTTAGTGTTATTCTCACTCCCAATAACCAACTTTCTTCCCTTTCTCTCACCATCATGTTCATGTACCAGGATGATGAGAGAGGCCATGATCTTATTTCTTGTCCCTGCAATACTAGAGTAGTATTTTGAGGAGACATGGGAAAGTGATTGAGTGGGCATGGGTATAGGACCCGAACAACGCGACCACCTCCACGTGGTGGGTCCTGGGTACAGCCGGGTAGCGAATAATCACTTCTAACCACCTTATACATTTGAGAACTTAGACAGATGTCATGAAGAAGGGACTTGTGATAATGAAATTTGGTCGGAAAGAAATTAACCAAGCAACCAACTATAAGCAGCCATCTTTCACAATATAAAACTAATCAGAAATCATCTCTCTCCTCTCAACTGTGTACGAACCTTAACCCCTTCCAAAAAAATCTTTCCGACGCCCAAGAGGTAAGGATCCGCTCCTCTCTCTGTACCATGACAATTCCCACCGTGCCTTTTCTACGTAGGTCCAGAACTTATATGACAAAAGTCGTTGAGACTCTCAACCCTTCCTGACAATCCTGCCTGCCACCTCAACATCTCTATAAACTCTATCTCCACTCTCCTCTCAACTGTGTGCGAACCTTATAGTGGGGGCTCTTAGCGAGATGAAGGGGACAAGTTGGACAAAAGCACCAAACTTTGCATGGAGTTTTGTTTGGTCCTATGCTAATAGTTTTTGGTA
>JYFJ02008200.1:0-13114 GCA_000934665.2 Catajapyx aquilonaris
ATGAATGCTCGATGCTCGACTGTTTTTGGCGCAGGGGGGGTGACACTAACATGGCCGCCCCATCTGCAACTCCATCTGACACTAACATGGCGGGATCCAATGCGGAATAATGGCACCCGGGAAAGATGACAAAATGTTACCTCTGTAAAAGGGAAGGCCAGAACAGTGCAGAGAGGGGAGGAACGCTGCTGGTCTACCTCACATCGATCAACTGTTTATCGAATGGCCGTTGTGGGGGGCAACGGATCGGGCATTTTTTTGCGAATAGTAGCGGTTATTTACTGATCCGATTGGTGGCTATCTGCAGGCGGAAAAAAAGTGCACTGTATATTATGGAAGCCAGCCATGTTTGTCGAATTTCAATGATGGGCAGATGGCAGAGCAAACCAACAACTTCGTCCACAGTGAAGACAGCTCACAAGGGGGTCCGCACAAATTATTATATAATCAATCTATTAATTAATGCAAAAAAGCGAACCGCATAATTAGCTACTAATCGCTTTCATAACATGTTGGAGATCTTTCGAGATACTGAGAGATCGCGGAGATCTTTGAAAATTCCGCCGCAGCGTGACATCATCCAGTGACGACATCAAGGGGCGTGGCTTATGTGCAATTGCAACCTCAAGTTACTTCCGTAGCGCGCATGCGTACTGATCAATTTTCAAACTGGGCTTCGACAACTACAGTGAACAGTACATAATTCCATAAATCCGTACGTATTGTCTGTGCCAATACATGAAATGAAGCATGTTATAATACAAAATAATAGAGGTTTTATGCTGATAGGGACAGCCGGAAAGCAAGTCCGCATGCGCCTACTCTCGTGTACGTGAACAGAGCACTTCCCTCGGCGCACCCTGCCGCCTCCTTCCCTGTTCTTTCTTTTCCCCCGGCCCTTGTTCGGTTGTAGAACGCAAGAGAAGAGCAAAAGATGTCTGCGATCAGCGTGGCTAACCCGAAGGCGGAGTACGCGAGGGCTGCACAGGCCCTGGCCATCAACATCTCAGCGGCCAAGGGGATACAGGATGTGATGAAGACCAACCTGGGACCCAAAGGAACCATGAAGATGTGAGTTTGCCGGCCCTACATGAGAGGGGAGCACGTGGGTGGAATGCCGCCTCCCTTTCCAGAACATTCCCTCTTTTGAGCTGTGTGACTCACACGGCCCTTCTTCTTCCAGGCTGGTGTCCGGTGCAGGGGACATCAAGATCACCAAGGATGGAAACGTGCTGCTGCAGGAGATGGTCAGTTCAAGCGGGGTAGCACTGGGTGGGGCTCAGTGGGGGGGTGGCCCACACCGGCTACGCCCTGGTCGCATGTAAAACACTTTGCCAATGACTAATTTCTTGGGGCGTCACTAGATACAGGCTTCAAAAAGGGTCATGGCTTAAGATAATGTCTCGTGAAAGTTGCACCTGCTTTTTTGTCATAATACAGGAAGTCCCTGGTCTATTAAAATGTTCATAGGTCGGATTTGTAAGTAACTCAGATCCTTGAGGAACTGAGCATATATACAGCATAAAGATACTGCTCCAACGAACCGCTTACACCCTGTGTTTGTTTACATGCGCAGAAGTACGTAGTTTCCCAATTATATATTAAATTGAGGACTTTGCAGTTGCGTGCCTCTTGCAGCCAAGTTTGGCCTGCCATCAAAATGGCGGTGTTATATGTGCAGTGGCGGGACTTTTCTATCCCTGCCCATGTTAAATGGCCTCTGCTCGCGTCAGATCCCAGGGCAAATCTTGTTGAAATGTGTTTTTTTTTGGAGTGAGAAGGTTCCTGGCCTGCCCTCACCAGGTTACAAAAGTTAATTGGCCCTCGGGTGGACTCCCCCTAGAGTGATTTTGTGAATGGTGATAGCGCTTTTCTCATTGCTATCCAGGCTCCGATTGTCTACGCCTGGTGGTCTGGCCCCGGGGAAAATCTTGGTGGTATATTTTTTTTGTAGTGAGGAGGTTCTCACCCTCGGGTTCCAAAACTTAATTGGCCCCGTGGCGGACTGCCACCGGAGTGATTTCGTGAATGCGAGTTTCTCATTACTATCTGGCCTTTCATTGTCCGCGTCTTATGGTAGGCCCCGGGGTAGATCTTGCTGGTAATTTTTTTTGTGGTGACCAGGGACCGGACCCTCCCTTACCAAGTGCCTGAAGTGAATCGGCCCTGAGGCGAACTGCCCCTGGAGTTATTTTGTGAGCTGTGGCCGTGCTTTTCTCATTATTAACCGTCCTCTTATTGTCCACGTTTGGTGGTTTGGCTCCAGGGCAGATCTTGTTGAGCATGAACCCTTTTGATAATGGACCTTACTTTTGACTGTGTGTGTGTAAGTTTGTAGCTTGCTCATTTTTTTTCTTCTTCTAAATCAGTAATTTTTTCTTAAATCTAAAATGTTTGTGATACGTATCTATTCCGTATACGTGCATATTTTTGCAGGAGTTATGTTATGGTGGGAGTCTAAAATGTAACTCTGTAATTTATGAAATTAGTAGAACCATTTTAAAAATTACCAACAAGATCTGCCCGGGGCCAAACCACCAAACGCAGACCACAATAAGAGGGTGGATAATAATGAGAAAAGCGTTGTCACCGCTCGCAAAATAACTCCGGGGGCAGTTCGCCTCGGGGCCAATTAACTTCAGGCACCTGGTAAGGGAAGGTCTGGTACCTGGTCACTCAAAAAAAAAATTACAGCAAGATCTTTCCCGGGCCAAACCATAAGACTCAGACAATGAGAGGCCAGATAGTAATGAGAAACTCGCACTCACGAAATCACTCCAGGGGCAGTCCGCCACAGGGCCAATTAAGTTTTGGAACCCGAGAGCGGGAACCTCCTCACTACAAAAAAAATATATCACCAAGATCTGCCCCAGGGCCAGACCACCAGAGGCGAACAATCGGAGCCAGGAGAAAAGCACGATCACCATTCACAAAATCACTCCGGGGGCAGTCCGCCGGGGGGCCAATTAACTTTTGGACCCTGGTGAGGGCAGGCTAAGAACCTCCTCATGCTAAAAAAGAAAATGTCAACAAGATCTGCCCCAGGGCTAGACCCCCAGACGCGAGCAAGCAGAGGCCATTTAACATGGGCAGGGATAGAAAAGTCCCGCCTCTGCACATATAACTCCGCCATTTTGATGGCAGGCCAAATTTGGCTGCAAGAGGCAGGCTACTGGAAAGTCCTCAATTATGCAGTATTTATGCTGAACTTGGTGTTCCTTGATGTATGCAAAAGCGATTGATAGTTGAAGAATAATAATTATAAATTATCCATCTGGGGAGCCTCGGGAGCCCGTTCCTAAGTAGTTAAGTACCGATCGCCGTAAGTCAGGTCATTCGTAAACCGGGGGCTTCCTCTAATCAGGTGAATCTTAGGTGTATCTTGTACTTTTGGCGGGTGAATATTGTATCCTGATCATAGTGAATCACATACATTTTTGTCAGAAAGTCTGACCCCCCAATGTTGGGGGACAAATGGTAAATTTATTGCAAATTTATTACAGCAAATTCAGCACCCAACTGCAAGTCTCATAGCACGTGCATCAACGGCCCAGGATGACATAACTGGAGATGGGACCACCTCCACAGTCCTGCTGATAGGGGAGCTTCTGAAGCAGGCTGACATCTACGTGGCAGAGGGTCTCCACCCCCGCATCCTGACAGAGGGATTTGAGCTGTCCATGAACCAAGCTCTGAAGGTGCTGGATTCCATCAAGATTACAATTCAGCCGAATAGCAAGGTCAGCCTCATGGACGTTGCCAAGACTGCTCTCAGGACCAAAGTGCATCAGCAGCTTGCTGATGTTCTAGCGGAGGTAAGGAGGGGCTGCTCATTCCTTTTTGACACATCCAGGCATTCACAAAGTAATGCATGCTTCCTGTCACATAAGATGCTCAACCTGATGGTATTTTATGAATTTTCATGTACCTACTCAATTATTTTGGGCTTGACAACCGTGTGAAGTGGGAGCTTCTAATTTAGAAATGTTGTCTGTGGCAGGTGTGTGTAGATGGAGTGCTGGCAATTCACAAACCAGGAGAGGAACTTGATCTGCATATGGTGGAGATTATAGAGATGCAGCACAAGACAGAGATGGACACGACATTGGTTCGTGGCCTGGTCTTGGACCACGGGTCTCGACATCCAGACATGCCCAAGAAGCTGGACAATGCCTTTATCTTGACCTGCAACGTCAGTCTGGAGTATGAGAAAAGTGAGGTCAACTCAGGCTTCTTCTACAAATCAGCAGAAGAGCGGGAGAAGCTGGTGAAAGCTGAGAGGGAGCATATTGAGAACCGTGTAAAGAAGATCATTGACTTGAAGAAGAGGGTGTGCACCTCCCCAGACAAAGGGTTTGTGGTGATCAACCAGAAGGGAATCGACCCCATGTCCCTCGACATGCTGGCCAAGGAAGGGATCATGGCCCTGCGGAGAGCAAAGCGCCGCAACATGGAGCGCCTGTCCCTGGCCTGTGGAGGAACTGCCATGAACAGTGTGGAGGACCTCACTCCGGAATGCCTGGGTTATGCAGGGACCGTCTACGAGCATGTTCTTGGAGAGAACAAGTTCACCTACGTGGAAGAGTGCAAGGACCCAAGGAGCGTCACAATCCTCATCAAGGGGCCTACAAAGTATGTCATGTGTCAGACATGTGGGGTGGGGATTTTTGTTCTGCTTATCTGCAGAGTCCCATAGTCATTGATGAGGTAAAGTGGCATTTGAGCAGGCAGTGAAATACATGTTTCAGGTATACGCTGTCCCAGACGAAGGATGCTGTGAGGGATGGTTTGAGGGCCATCAAGAATGCAGTGCATGATGGATGTGTGGTGCCAGGAGCAGGCGCCTTTGAGATTGCTGTCAACAAGGCTCTGAAAGAGTACCAAAAGGAAGTGAAGGGAAGGGCCAAGCTTGGGGTTCAGGCCTTCGCAGAAGCACTGCTCGTCATCCCCAAAGTTCTTGGTGAGTCCTTCTGCAATTGTTCATTCTTTATTCGGTACATTTATGTGGCACAGCGTGGAAGTGAAGCAGTAATTTTAACCAGACAATCTTACATGTCATTCTTTCTTCTACAGCCCAGAATGCAGGGTTTGACAGCCAGGACACTCTGGTGAAGCTGCAAGAGGAGGTGACAGCCTCAGGTCTGCCAGTTGGACTTGACCTACAAACAGGGGAAGCAATGGTGCCTGCTGATTGCGGAGTCTTTGACAACTACTGTGTCAAGAAGCAAATGATCAACTCATGGTGAGCATATTGCTTGGAATACTTTTAACATCTGCATATTGAGGCAATAGCGTAAACATTTTTCCTTGCAAATTTATTATATACATGGTTACATACAGTACAAGCACGGCATATTATCGTACTGCTGGCAGCCTTTTCCCCCCAAATTAATTCTTAGGTTATTAGATCTTTCATTTTTCATGGCAAAACATTTGCATTTCTTGCCAGTGTTACATATTGATGGAGCAAACATGCTTTTATCTTTGCTTTCTGTAACAAGGAGTCATGAATATGTTCGTCTCCTTTTTGCTTTCATTTTGATAATTTTGTTAACCCAAGCAGAGTCTTTTTGTCATAAAAGTGAATGGTGACACTTTAAAACACCCGTCATAGTTCATGTTCAAATTTTCTCTGACCATCCAATGGGCAAGTTGACAGGGTTTTACACTCTACGATAAAGGAAATGATATTCTTTTATGCGGCAGGGAACAAATTAATCTTCAAGGATTTGCTAGCATGTCTATATTGTATTAGTATGATCAAGAGGTATAGTTAAATGTGATGTATGTTACTCCAAGTGTACTTTTTTTCCAGCACTGTGATTGCTTCCAACTTGCTGCTGGTAGATGAAATCATGCGTGCTGGGATGTCTTCACTCAAAGGATAACCAGATATTTAAAAGTGTTAACGAAGGTATTAACAGCATCTCATGATTGGTGTCAGGAATATGTTCGCCTCCTTTTAGCTTTCATTTTGATAATTTTGTTAACCCGAGCCAACTTGTTTTGTCAGGTGAATGATGTCATAAAAGTGAATGATGAAGCTTGAGAACCCTTGCTTGTTTAATTTGTCAAGCAACGCTTAACCCAGTAACCATTGAAATGAAGTCCAGGTAGGCAGTGGTGCGAGTGAAGACTATGGGTGTCCCCACCTCACAGGAAGGTCCTCCATACGACACACTTCCAATCAAAATATAGGCACCATTGCTTTGCTTCAGCTGTAGAGGACCACCAGAATCACCCTGGAATAAATTGAATTGTATGATTCAGACAAAAAGGATTGATCCGTATACAGGCATTTGCAACTTCAATTATTCAATTTCTGATCTGCAGATGGATTTTTATCTGGAATGCGCAAAGTGTGTACCTGGCATGTAGATTCCCCGGGGACACCTCCAACACAAAGGGTGTTTCCAGTGACCCTGACAGGGTAGATGTCAGAGCAGATGGAATGGGGAAGTATCTTCATGTCCACTGATTTTAGCACACGGTTAACTGTCCCATCTGTGGGTGGTAATTACAGAATTGACACATGATGCCAAACAACTGCAGCTCATTTTCTGAATAAGTGGAACAGGAATTTTTGTTGTTGTAGTTAATATTGTGGTGCTTACTGGTTCTGGTAAATCCCCATCCACTAGCCGTAGCAACTAGATCCTCGAATGTTTCTGTTAAGTGCCATCGGGATGGCAGGCAGATGGGACGTATCCGATCCGAGAACTTGATGGGCGTAGGCAGCTTCACGATGGTTATGTCATTGTATAGGTTGGTGGGATCATAGTCTGGGTGCTGGTACCAAGTGGTGGTATTGATCGCCACACGACCTTTGAGATATTCCCCAGAGTCGGACAAGTCATATACACCAAGCATCACGATTATGAAGTGGGCTCTGTCAATGGGAAACATTATAAATCTGGTTTGAAATAATCGTGCAAAGGACTCACTCGACTGTGCAGTGGGCAGCAGTGAGGACATAACGATCACTAATAAGTGCCCCTCCACATGCAGCCGTGTTGTCTATCAGCAGGAATGCCATCCAAGGGCGTGAAAATGGGCGTGCATTCCCACCTCCAATTATCTTGGTGGTGTCAATGGGTGCTTGACCACAAGTGTCTGAGAATTAATGCGTGGTGTCGGCATGGATAACAATGCAATACAGGTGCACAATCTCTCATCAGAAAACCGTGGACCAGACGTGTTGAAATTTTTTGGCTTTCAAAATGGTTTTACAGTAGGTACAGTACATATCGTAGTACTATAGTTTTTGGTTTTCAGAGTTTTGGATGAGAGATTGTGTACTATACTGAGCAACTTCACATACCCCAGCTTCCAAGCAGGGGTGGTGGTTTTAGCGGACCAGATGGTGTGACCTGCAGGTGATTGTTATCAGATAGATTTTCAGGATTGAACTATTGGTCTAACCAAGAAGTTGCAAACGTTTATTTATCTGGGAACATGGACCCTGGAGTGGAATAATAGTTTAATTTTTTGCATTTCATTATTGTGTAACACGTGACTTGAATGCTTGAATGACTTAAATATTGTTTGAATTACTTGTCATCAACACAAGTTTTTGTTCACCATTGAATGTTCAGACTCACTCGTCAGTTGTATGAAATCATAGGGAAGATGTCTCTTACCAGGTAGGCAAGTTTGAAGCCATTGAAGTTGAACAGAGCTGACGTGTGGAATACAACCTGGGCCATATTTTTTTTTGTAGACAAGATGAATGGTGTATTTGATGTGTAATCCCCTGCGTACCTAACAGCACTGGTTAATAGCTTCAACGTGGCATTATGCACTGTAGTTACCTCTTGTACGTGGTGAATTCCCCTTCTGTGCTGACAGAAATCATCAGGTAATCCCAGAAGTGTTTGAACCAGCCCTGGGTTATCAGGTCAAAGACGACAACCCTAATAGTTGAGGCTTGCTGGCCCTGTGCCAATTAAATTGCAACAATGCAAATTACCGATATGCCAGTAAGCAAGCACCTCCATAGCCAGTCACTCTCTGTGGAACAAACCTGAAGGAACCAGTAGCAGTCCAAATTGGGAGGGTAATTTTTAGGGTATCCAGGAGACGTCAGAAATGCAAATGTGCCTATGGGTACGTTGGTCAAGTTCGTGCCACATGTCTTGGAGCCTGCAGCAAGTGTCAATCAGTTCGAGGGTACACTCACTTTGACATGCTGGTACTTACTTGCAAACGGGTTGACCTTAGGACTGAATAGGAATTCCTCCAGCACTTGCAACTCGGATGACATCCTTGGTTGTATCCCAGTTGCAGACGAAGACCTACTGTGAAATTTTGGGAGAATGGTCTGCAACCTGGACAGATTAGGGATCACGAGTGTGTCTCCAGCTGCCTGCGGCAGAGTTGAGAATTACTCTTCCCATATTAATGGATTAATGCTGTGTACTGACTTGTGCTGTGGGTTGACTGACGCAAAACAGACCTAACACCACTAACACAATGGTGAGAGATACCATGATGCTGGTTCTGCCACCTTCTGCTGGTACTACAGGCACATGGCATGCCAAATGTTTACTGGAAGTATTTTACAGTCATCAGTATTCCATCAGTGCATGTCCTGTAATGGTAATGAGGTGAGAAATCAATTGACCTATGGTAACAAAACACCCACGTGCTATTCAAATGAAAAGTAGGTTGCAGGAAGTGATTAATGTTTTCCACAGCCAGAGAGGATGTATGCATGGCAATTTTGAATTTTAGATGCACAGATTTTATTACCACAAGTTTATTGTCAATGAGTCAAGGGCATTGGATTTAAGGGAAGGTGTTAAAATAATAATTGTGTGGAAGCCTATTTGCTATTAGGTCAAGGTTGTTTTCACTTTGTTAGCTGACCTTTAGTTAGTTTTAATATATGTGTCAGGGCCATTATTTCTAATATACTGGTACAGACCTGAAATTAAAACTGTTGCCTTTGGATTGCGCCAGTGACAAATGTCATCATTCACCATTGTTGATGTCATGCAGAAATATTGTTTAAGAAAATTTTATTGTTTCACTCACAACCTCATCTTCTCTAATATGATCTTTATCTTCATAGAAAGAGCAAGTCATAACAATGACAACAAACGTGACGCGAGTTCAAACTAATCAGATCATAAGCATCCAGATGATTCAGTTTCTCTGAAAAAACATGACAAAAACATGCGAAGAAGCAGCAAGGCTGTTGAGTGTTCCGTCCACTCTTAGGACGGATCAGTCATTTGTTTATTATTGAATCATATAAAAATGTTGGACACCGGCAAGCCTGGCGTCGCAACTACATAAAGCAGCGCCTTTATATCTTTGGAAGCTTAGGAGCAGTAACAACGGGGTTGGCCCTCTCCAGGAGACGCCTTCCTTCGCCCTTGTAATCGTAGCTGCACTCGTGCGACTCTGGGTACCGGTGCCTAGGGCAGAAGGCTCCCCCGCATCGGCATGTGTACGTAGCGCTGATCCCGAGGCGTCTCCGGCACTCCAAGCACCGTGGACGCCTCTCTCGCCTCTTGACCTGGGCACCTCTGGACGGAGCACGGAGCGGACTGACCACCTTCGGGGGCGACGCCAATGTGGGACGTCGCTCCAGGAGACGATGCTTCTGGTAGTGGCCTCCTCGACTGAAACAAAGACATCTGTCTGAAGGCCTGTTTTCGCCCTCGCAATTTGAGCCTCAATCGCATGATTTTGTCAGGTCGTGCGACCGACGCTCAAATCGTGCGACCGACGCTCAAATCGTGAGGGCGTAAACATGTCTTGAACTTGATGGTACTCACCTGGAACGACCTGGTGTTGGAGACGTCGTTTCATGAAGTCTGCCTATCCTGTCCGTCCAGATGCCGGATCCGGCCCTCTCTTTGCTTCCTCCCAGAATCCTGCCGTACCGATGTGCGAGGAGCTTCATGGCAGTGTCGTTGTTCTCCCCATTGTAGAGGCGACGCTGGTTCAGAAGGTCGCACAAACTGCGAGCTTTCTTCTCGGCTGCGCTCAATGGGAAGGCGTCACTCATGGCACTGCTGGCCACCGGGCTGCCTCGTCTCAGCTCTTCCTTCTTGGCTCCTCTCAAGCCTCCCAAGGCAGCCAGGATGACCTCTGGTGATGTGCGGGGTCTTGATGCGTCGTTCAGAGGGAGAAGCACACATTTACTCGTAGACTCCATACTGGCCCTGCTTTTTCTCCTCTTGGATGATTTGCACCTCCGAGGTCCAGGACTCTTCTTGACCGGTTCTTCAGGCTGGGGCGTGGGTTGGGGCATGGGTGGCAGAGGGGACTTCTGTGTCTTGTGCAACCGACAGTGAGCTACTTTGATCTTTGGAAGGTTGGTTGCGACGAACTTGCGTGGTGTAGGAGCAGGTGATGGGATGGGTTTCAGAGGTGCCAGCCTCTTTGGTGGGTGCCGAGGGGGAGGTGGTGGCTGTGAGGATTTGGGTGGATGAGCTGCCTTTGTGTGGGGTGCTGGTGGACATTGCTGTGGCAAGGATGAGTATCTGTGCAGAGTGCGTCCAAACTCCTTCTTGGGGCTGGGTTTGGCCGGAGCCACCCCAGCCACGGCAGGTAACTTGACACCTCCCTTCTCTGATTGCTCTTCCTTCGGCTCATCTTCCCGGCCTGAGACGTTCAGCCTCTGCATTCGGAACCTTAGTTCTTGCATTCGCTTCATGGTTCTGGCGTTGTCTCTCAGCCGACGTTCCACCTCGCCGTCTTCGCACGCTGGAACCTCTTCTCCTGCGACTATCTCTCTGTCATCTTCGTCCTCAACCGCATCCTCACTCGCCAACATATTCCGAAAATACTCTGAGCACCAGGTGCCTGAGACGGGCGAGAATGACCCGTCGGGCCTCTGTACCACCTGGAAGAGGTTGAAGTTGTCGCCGTCTTTGAAGAGCAAGAGGGTCACTCTCCTGGTGTTGGCTTCTGATCTACCAGCATGCTCTCCTTCGTCTTCACCACCACCCGCTTCCTCCTCGTCCTCTTCGTCCTCTTCCACGTCCTCGTATTCAGGGTCGTCGTCGGCTTCTTCTGGAGCTGCTTCCTCCTCTTCCTCCTCCTCCTCCTCCTCCTCTTCCTCCTCCTCTTCATGTTCATCCCATGATCTTCTCCTGGCGCTCGCAACCTCCGCTAGAGCTGTGTACTCCAGTAAAGCGTCATGCAGTGTGCCCCAGTCCATTAAATCGTCTCCAGTAAGCCCTGCTCCTGCGAGGGCCTCTCCCAGAAAGCTGGTCGCTGTTCTTCGTGTGTTCACCGGTCCGCCCCTCATACCCAGAACCAGGCGCAGACAAGATCCCTCCACCAGCCCGTTATCCATGACACATGACTCGTCTGTTAGCTCACGACTACCATATACTAAGTGCTGCTGGGACATTGGTATACCTGTAAGTGCAGAATAAAATTAAGCAATTCCCTGCATACAGCATGAAACAGACACAATGTCTAGTACATATTATTGACTGTCAATATTATCATGTAATGGTTAAATGGTACAAGAAAGAGACACGCGTCATGTGTCAATAAATTGCGAGAAATGTTATTCGACCAACATTCACAGAATATCGCAGTGTGATTCGTACATAATTAATGAATCAACATACTCAAGTTGAATATTACCACATACCATCAGAAAACCAAGCAGAAAACATTGTCTACATTTGAGACCATCAGATGGCTATTTATAGCACTGTTAGTGGTTAGTAACTAAGTCTAAGGTTGCAGTCAGGCATTTCCTAGTTGACTCTAGCTCTAAGACTGTCAGATCAATACTCGTGTCCCATACTGGGAACAACGTTTATTATCGTTCTGACCTTGGCTCCTTCATTGATTGTGCCCCCCCCCCCCCCCCCCCTGGGTACTCCAAAGAGGCCGCCATATATTCTTCCTTGAACCCAACCCAGCCAACCTGATTGTTACCAACAAATACCACAATATATATTTTACCTTCCAGTCTGTAGATTCGAGACTTGATTGAGATGATGGTGTCGAGAGGGGAGACGTACATTTCGAAGGCAACTCCAGTCAGAGACTCGACGAAGATCTTGAATGTCTCATTATGAGTCAGACTCGCCCTAAGCTTGTGCCGAGGGGGCGGGTGGGCCATGTGGCAGGGGGCGGCCCGGGGGGATATTGTTAGCAGCATGCACTGTGGTCCACGCTGCACACACTGTTCGGCTCTAAACAATAACAAGCATTATTGTTGCACATTGTTTAATTTGTTAAGAGACTCTATGTAGAGACTACAGCCAACAATGCTGGTGTACTTACCCTGACTTCTTTCAGTAAAGCACTGCTATATTTGACATGATTCGTCGTGTAATTTGTCCAGGTGTGGCCTCCTCCTCTTCGGTGTTGCATGGAATAGATGGGCTTTGCTTCGTGGTTCACATCGGAGCAGGTGGGGGGAGGCCCACGGCCAAGTCTTTCTACGTAAACGGGGCAAAGTGTGGAAGTAGTTTTGAGCCGTGGTCCGGCTGTGACGACGGAGCCGGCGACTTCACTGGAAGTTATTTGCTCTCCGAAAGGAATTATATGTTGAGTGGCCCCCCCCTTGCACGAGTGTCCAACCCCGTCGCCTTGGAAACGTGTGAGGGGGTGGGCAGGTAACAGAGAAACACAAACATTGGGCGCTACGACCTCTACGTCAATCGCTGTTCAAAGCACAGGACGTTGCTGACTTGATCAAGCATGATGCCCGTCGAGAGAGAGAGAGAGAGTTTTATCCTGGAAGTTATACTGTGCAGATGTGTAGTGCTGGTTGCGTTCAACTGTTAGGATGTCAGGGGGAAGCAGCACCTCTATTGGAGGCTAAGTACAAGGGGGTACTCATTTCGGTACTCCGGTGTACACCTGCAGTGGGACTCTTTGGTACTCCCTGGCGCTCCCAGACAATAAACAAATAAGGTACCTGTACCAAATGAGGCCCACCTAACAGATAACAGTTTTTCACCAGTCCTAGCAAGTGGTCCTAGTGAATGTTGAGCATTTATTTGACTGCATGGACAGAATGATAGCCTACATATAGTGGGGGCTCTTAGCGAGATGAAGGGGACAAGTTGGACAAAAGCACCAAACTTTGCATGGAGTTTTGTTTGGTCCTATGCTAATAATTTTTGGT
>JYFJ02008201.1:0-13060 GCA_000934665.2 Catajapyx aquilonaris
CCCCCCCCCCCCCCTTCCCCCAATCCCGACCGGTGAAAATGCCACAAAAGTGAAAGAAAACTTAGAAAAGGTCCCGCCGTCCCGGTTTCAGTCTTTCAGAAGAGGGGACACTTTTGGGTTAGTCAGTTGAGTTGATACAGCTCACCACCAGCTCACCACCAAATGTAGGTCCAGACTTGTAGGATCAGCCCACTGCACCGACAAGAGGTCATCAACAGGAGGCCTCATCTGCTGTCCCACACACCAGTTGGCACAGAGGTCAAGGAGGAACCAGAAGAGGACGACGGATGTTCGTGGAGAAGACGAGGTGGTGCCATAGAGGTCAGCAGATTGGTTGAAGCGGAGATCCCGGGAGAGGAAGAGAAGAGCTACTCTGGACAGGAGAGTGACACTGGTCCAGCCAGGGAAGAGGAAGAGGCAGACGAAGGAAGTGGAGACACAGCCGGGCTAATCCAGGTGAGAACCAGAGTGCACATCATCACGTGCCGAAAGTGGTGTAAAAACCAGCAGGTTCACCAGCTCTTACACGCTCATGCTAGTGAAACACCCTGTAGGCCCTACTGTGTTCATCATTATAATTATTATGATTTGTGAGGCCTGGTGTGGTTGGGGTTGTGGATGAAGGTTAATCACACTGGACTCGTCTTATTCACTCTTCCAGTTCCAGGCAGGTGTACTACAGCAGTTGAGTGAACAACAGACAGGGAGGCCCATCCAGCGAGCAACATGATGAAATTGGGAAGATTCCAGTGCCCCTGCTGTCCAGACAAGGTGTTCACCAGGAAGATGGACCTGTTTGTACACAGCACCACCCACTCCAAATGGGACAGGGTCAAGGTGGAGCCAGAGGAGGAGGAACAGGAGGTGAGGGCCACAATCACCTTCACCAAGGAGGAGATGGACAAGCGAGGTTGGGAAGGAATAAGGTGGGCTGTGAAGGTCAAGGAGGAGCCAAGGGAGGAGGAGGAGGAAGAGGGCAACTGCAGCCAGGAAGGTGTCTCTGCTGGTGCAGCAGAAGAGGAGGAGGGCAGGGAAAGACATGATCCTGATATTGGTTCATCCGGGGAGAAGGAAGCAGATGGTGGAACTGTACACAAGAGGAGTCAAAACCAGGTGAGAAAGCAGATTGGACATGTTCGCATAATTATGATGGGAGTGAGAATAACTCTGGTGCCAAACGCAAAATGGCTACAGTTTTAACATACTTCAATGATCAGCCCATTTCTTATTTAATATATTGTAGGGCTATCAAACTCAAAGGTGTCACCCTGTTTTTTCATACCTGTTGTGAAAATCAAATAATTTGATTTGGAATTCTTGATTTTTCAAGTGGTCAGAAAAGGGTTCCAACAGTCTGGTGGAATTTTATTTTTTATGGCAATGGTAAATGGCGCTTGGCTTTGTGATTCAATTATTCATTGAATATGATTTTTAACAAAATTGTTTCTTGGACAGGGATGTGCCAATCAGCCAATGTCACAATGACCAATATTGTGCTGTTGTCTTACCTCATGCAGGCGTCAATTAGAATAAATATTAATTTTAAAGTATAACACTGGTACATGATTTCAAACATAGGCTGGAGGAGTATGCAAATAGACATTATCCCATTTTAAAAAATAGTGGCGCTGGAGAACGTCATTTTAGAGATTGAAACTTATTTAAATATATATATATACACTTCGCAGCACAATGTGGCAGCAGCGTTTGAATTGGCTTTCGCTCATGTGTATGGGAAACGACATCACTAAGAAGTTGAGAATGTTGACTTTTCTACAGTTAGTTACCTTGCATGGTTATCAAATGTAATACAAGCTGCTAATGCAGTGCAAAGCTGGTGACATCAAACGATATATCTGACCAATTTGCTGATTTGAGTGTGCAGAGTAGACTTGAGTATCTTTTCAATTGTCATTAAAACGTTAGGGCTGTCTCAATTGGAAAATATTTCCTTCTTTGCTTTGAGTTTTATTTTTGAAGCACGGAATAAAATAAAATTCAACTCGTGGCGTGCATCACAAATTGGCTACATTATCTGCCCATGCAAGTAGATAACTACCCAGTAGTCAGTAGGTGGCGAAGCAGGTTGCCGTAGAGCTTAGATGGTATCAAAAGGAACAATCAAATGTTAAAAGCTTACTAGGAAAACCCTCGCTCCGCTCGCATAGTCGCATTTTCCTAGGGCGCTGGCCTAGAAAACCACTCGCTTCGCTCGCTCTTTTCTAGGCCTGCGGGCTACAGTGCCCACCACATTTTCAATCGCTTATTGCCAGTGATGATGCCAATCATATCCACACCCCCCACCCTCACCCTTTCCTCCGTGCATTCACACATCCGTGATTCCCTATACCCTGCGACCCATCGACAATCCGACCTTTGCATTGGCTGGGAAATATGCATTTGCCCACCCCAACAAACCAATACCTTTGCAATTTAAAAAAAAACCCAATTTATTATTGTATGAACAGAAATTCACAACCACTACCGCCTCTACTCGCATGCACTCGCACACATGTATCTAAAATAATAATTATATGCACCCTTTCTCCCTTTCCGACCACGTTTTTCTAACTGCTCATATAACTTCCCTTTATTATAAACAGCCAATGGAACTTGGCAGTGTTTGTATTTGATCAGTGGTTCCCAACCTGAGGGGTCGCGAAGCCTTCTCCGTAGGGGTCCAGGGTGGCCGCGATTATTTTAATAAATTTAAAAAATAAGATGAGATGATCAAAAACTGGTTTCATTCTTTCCGCCACTTTCTTTTGACGTTCTCGGCCTATCCCCGGGTTCAGTGTTGAATATCACGGCTAATCCTGCTTACCAACTCTTCCCACTGGGGGTGGCAGTGAGTAAGGACCTCGTTTAATAAACTGAAATTACTTTAATCTATATAAATGAAGCCGTTTGTGAGTCTGTCTTTCCGTCTGTCCGCCTGCCAACCGTCATCTGCCTCCATCTGTGCTCCACCTCCACCCCCAGGACGGAAGAGGAGGGAGGTGTTGGGAGTTGACTACAGATGGCAGGCAAATGACGGTTGATGTTATACAGGCGGGAGAGGTTGAAGGTGTTGGAGTAGCAGGAAATGGCAAGTTGACGGGGCTACTGGCAGGTGTTTTCCCTTCATTCATTTCTTCCCGGGCAACGCCGGGTGCCGCAGCTAGTTTGTTCATAAACGTCCATGGAGTTATTTAGCACCACCGATAAACAACATCCCGACCTTGGCCAATATTCGATTCGGTTTGTTTACGGCACGTTCCATTCCCCCCTCCTCTCCTCTATGCGTATGTTGTGTGGATTATAGAGTCACTTCCTGTTCAGTCATGTCTGCCTCCAACACATTTTGAGTCTGTCTTCTGGGAATTTTTTTTTGCGAGAAATATTGACATTTTTGGGACTTTTGTTTATTTTCCTTACTTTTGGCGATGTACCGATAATTAGAAACACCGATAATAGAGAGTATAGTATATCAATACTTAGGCCTGCAATTATTTAAGACTAGATGCGGCACCCGGCGTTGCCCGGGAAGAAATTAATGAAGGGAAAACACCTGCCAGTAGCCCCGTCAAAATTGTCGCGCACAGAGAGCCGCCGTGACAGTTTTACCAGCCGTTTTGGACTTGGGAAAAAGTCGACACTTGCACGTGCCACCTTGTCCATCTGCTCCTCATTAAGCCGTCGGAGAACAATAGCTACTCACCGGCGCTCCCAGCTCCACCTGCTGACAATCTGCCTGAACTGTAATCCCACCTCAGGTGCCTTCCCACCCGGACGGCAGATGGCAGGCAAATGACTGTTGGCAGGCGGACAGACAGACTCACAAACGTCTTTATTTATATAAATGTTTAATACTTGATTTCTTTTAGGCGAACTTGTTTATGATGTTTTCTGTTCTCTCCTTTATTTTATGTTTATATTTTATTTAATAAATTACCAAGCTCAACTTATGGCCGCCATTAAGCAAATGCATATTGCGCCTACCAGCTACTAATAGAGTGCAAAGCTGAGGGCATCAAACGATAATTAATCTATTCGACCAATTTGCTGATTTGCGTGTGCAGAGTAGACCTTTTCAGTACCTTTTCAGATGTCATTAAAACGTTAGGGCTGTCATAATTGGAAAATATTAAGATTTTTTTGCTTTGAGTTTTATTTTTGAAACAGCGAATAAAATAAAATTCAACTCGTGGCATGCATCACAAAATGGCTACATTATCTGCACATGTACTCGGAAGTAGACAACTACCCAGTAGTCACTAGGTGGCGAAGCAGGTTGCCGTAGAGCTTCGAAGGTATCAAAAGGAACGATCAAATGTTAAAACCTTGGGAGTCTCCGTCCCCCGCCTTCTCCTACTCTTATCTCTCGTGTTATACGGAAACAGATAGCGATGGTATAATATATTTTCCAAAAGGCGTCGCGTCGTTCATAACTGGTCGATTATGTCAAAAAAATGTGCACATTTGCAGTCTCGCTAACGCATGGGTTTATTAGTCAAATGTGGCTGCTCGGGGCAAGACGGGGACAGGCATGAAGTGGTATCCCCATCAAGCAGGAAAGTTAATCTGGAGGGAAAAACTTATTGAAGATTTTGTTTCCAAAAGATATTCCAAGTAAACCAAGAAATAAAGCAGCAGAACAGAATCCCAGATGCAGATGCTGTCGACTCAGATGACTCTCACGTCTCTGAATATCTATATTCACAATCCCAGGAGAGATGGTTTGGCGACTCAGCGCCAGATTTACCCCCATGACCGCCCTTGGGCCCACCCCATGTGGAGTCCCAGTAATAGTATTGCATCACATTCATACCTAATTCCAACATTTTCCCTTCATTACACATGCATTTACGTATAATTATTATGATGAATATTATTAATAAGCTCACATTTACCCATTTCAGAGAGAAGTTGGTGAAAAGAACATGGCGAATGGGATCCAGCCAGACATGAACAAAGGGACGCACTTGCAGGGGAAGGCTTGTCAGGGGACATTTAGTTCCAGGAATGAGTTGAAGAGTCAAAAGAAAATTAATTGCAAAGACAAGCCATTCAGTTGCCAGGTTTGCAATAGAAAGTTTAGACACTCATGTCATCTGACCAGACACTCGATGACCCACACAGGCGAGAAGCCATTCGCTTGCCAGGTTTGCAAGAAAAACTTTAGGCAGTTAGTACATCTGAATGAACACATGAGAACTCACACAGGGGAGACGCCATTCACCTGCCAGGTTTGCAAGAAAACCTTTACTCGTTCAGAAAATTTGAATTCACACATGAGAACTCACACGGGGGAGAAACCATTCACTTGCCAGGTTTGCAAGAAGGACTTTAATCATTCAGGAAATTTGAATTCACACATGAGAACTCACACAGGGGAGAAGCCATTCAGTTGCCAGGTTTGCAAGAAGAACTTTAGTCGGTCAGGAGATTTGAATTCACACATGAGAACTCACACAGGGGAGAAGACATTCACCTGCCAGGTTTGCAAGAAAACATTTACTCATTCAGGAAATTTGAATTCACACATGAGAACTCACACAGGAGAGAAGCCATTCAGTTGCCAGGTTTGCAATAAGAACTTTACTCGTTCAAGACAATTGAACGAACACGTGAGAACTCACACAGGGGAGAAGCCATTCCGCTGCCAGATTTGCAAGAAAACCTTTACTCGTTCAGAACATTTGAATTCACACATGAGAACTCACACAGGGGAGAAGCCATTCAGTTGCCAGGTTTGCAGTAAAAGGTTTGCTCACTTAGAAAGTTTGAAATATCACCAGAGAACACAGCACACAAAAGAGAAGTGATTTTGGTGTTTAATATCTCATTAAAAATATGTGCATAAGACCAGTTATCTAAACACACCACATCATCTAGAATGGCAACAATGGAATTCAGCTACATGTAGTAAAATCCTGTAACGCAACTGTACTCAATAATTCTGCCACTGGTTGAGAATCTTGCTGCCTAATTTATTTGAACTAGTATTGTTGAATTGTAAGCAGAATAGTTGGGGATTTTGTAAGTTTCTGTAGAGCAGTTTAGATGTATTTACTGTATAAAGAGAATTGTCTACACCTGAAGAGTGCAGATATATGGCAGAATGTGGAAAGTCTTGTAAAAAAAAATGTGGGGAAGTGAAAAGAAAAAAATACTCAAAGAGTTTAGGATTGAGCAAGAGCTTGAAACAGTTAGAAATTTCAAAATCAATTTCAATTAATTAAGATTGATCATGACATCATGATGAACTATTTTCTTTCTAATATAGGCCAAATATACGTACGGTATGTGGAAAAGTGTTGGGATTTTCATTTATTTATTATTTATTTGTGGTACCCCCTGTGGCAATTGCCAATATAGGGGGGAGACAGACCGTCATAATCATGTTTACATAACAAGGAAAACAAGTGCTAGTGTGGAGCAAGAACACTAATACAAGAAAAAATTGATCCTCCTTCCAACCTGCGTTAGGACCCGGTACAGCTGAAAGACTTCCGTCGCAGACAAGTCAGCCCAACTCAGGTGAAAGCGGTCAATTGGATATCGCTCTAAACACTGCTGGTTCAAGCCAGTCACTGCGGAGAACAGTGGGCATTCGCACAATAAATGCCAGAGGGTGAGGGGGGATTGAAGGTTGCAGTACTCACAACTCGTGTCTTCATCAGTTTTAAAAGAATGCTTCCCAAGGGCCAGATAGTTGGATCCCTGCCTTAAGTTGATTAGAAAACGTTGCATTGGCAATGTAAAATAATTTTAAGTAGGCCACCGAATTTCAGGGTAGTTTTGGAGGGTTCGGTGATAATGTTCGTATCTATACGAGAGACTCAGTGATGTAAAGTCTGCCTCCCTCAAGGTCTCTTTGCAGTTGGTCAGGTTCAAAACAATATCAACTGTGTCTAAAGACTCAATAGCCGTGCCTATCAGTGCCAACTTTTTGTCGATATGTGTCGCCCATCCCCCCGGTAGTTTACTGGAGGTTATGCTTCGGAAAGCGCTGCCCAAAAGAGTGTCCTCATGCTCGTCGAAGCGGTACACAAAAATATGCTGCAAAATCTTGCAGAAAGCAAGCCACTTTGCACAGACGTTTCATAGACCAAGACGATCAATTTGACCCGCAGCACCCTGTCCCCTGACCTTGTGGGGTCAAATGGCGGCCATTTTTGAAAAAATGGTCATTTATTTTTTGTAAATTCCAAATTGCCTCTCCATGGCAATGTTGGTGTCATTTCCGCATATTTCGAGGTCGACAAGTCGATTGGTAACATGAAGTAGGTCATAAGGTCACTAGTTTGTGACCTATGACCTCCGTCTTGAAATTACCCTACTGGGCTATGTCGAATGGTATTTGCGACTAAAAGGTGGCTTGTGAGGTATCGTTTGGATATAATTTGATGTCACTGAAACCGAAAAGGACAATAAAAATTCGGAATATTGCCTCCGGTGACCTGTGGGGCGCCATATTGGGTTTCAACTTAAACCCTTTGGTGGGGATATCCACCCCTAAGCGAATAGTAGACGTGTTTGGTATCCTTGTAGCATAATTCGAGGTCGCTAAGACGATGGGTCATATTCAGAAGGTCCGAAGGTCACTAGCTTGTGACCTATGGCCGCCACTTTGAAATTATCATACCTGAAAATGTCTAAAGGTATTTGCATATGATGTGTGCCTTGTGAGGTGTCGATTACATATAATTTGCTGTCACTGAAACCAAAAATGACACTAAGAATCTCAAATCATGCTTTCTGAGACCACACAATCACCATATTGGATTTCAACTGAAGCCCTTAGGTGGGGATATGCACCCGTAAGAGAATGGTACACATGCTTGGTGTCCTTACCACATTCCTTGTGATCGCTGCAGCCAGAAATGATACGTACCGTTACTTTTTACGTGATGTCAAGGTTATTGATTTTAGGTTAGATAAACAATTTTTCTTTTCTTTTCTTTTCTTTTCCTTGGTGAAATTGGTGTTCTGGTCTCCACCGCTTAGAGCTAATTTTCTTCAACTCCTGAATATCTTGTACTGAAAAAATAATTGCTGTTATATTAGAATCTGAGAAGTCGCACAAAAATTGCATGATATGCACTAAGATTTGACTTGCCTCTTGTTGCTGCATTCTCCTTTGCATTTCTTACAATTGAGAGTGCATGGCATTATGGCAATGACTCCCTCATGCAAATGCAGCGCATTGTGTCGCATTCTGAGGCGCATCCGCACCTATCGAGGGATCGACAAACTGGCCAGATCTCGTCGTCCTTATCGGACCACACAGGCGTCCATGTAGCTCCAGTACGTATCCAACCCCAGTGCTCCGGTGACGGTGGACCTGCTGCGTCAAGACTGTCTGCCCTGCCCCAAATATGACCGGCTTGGTATGCAGCTCTCAATATACAGGGTGTCTCAACTGTTTTGTCCGAACAGTTATCGGAAAAGCTTATGTATCTTCTAGCTATGTATCCAGAATATGCCCCAACATTATTCCTGGCACATCCCTCAACTGATAAAGCCAGGGAGGCATCACTGGTTGCAATAAGTCACTGTTAAAAAAATTAGCAGCTTAGTGCAATATTTCCGATAATTGTTCGGACAAAAAAGTTGAGAACCTGATGTTGCTTCAGAGCAGCTGCAGTGGGAAGGGTCACTGGCTTGTTTTCGGTGGCGAAGAGATGTTTGCGTGCCGCATTCACATCCGAAACGCCAGTGTCTATGATGCCGTACATGTGCACTGCTGTATATCTCACGAAAGCATCGATTACAGCTTGATTCGGAGCAGATCCTGGTAACGATATTGACACGAATGCATCAGTGGTCTTATCATCCATCCACGCGTTCCACCATGCAGACTTACTTCTTCCCTCGGGAGCTGAAGAAAGATGTTGTATCGCAGCCACTAAACACGTGGAAGCACGGAGAGCATCACATTTCCTGTGTCCCAGCATCGTAGCAATCGAGTGGACGGCTATGTACCGCTTTTGTTGGATACGTACTGGAGCTACATGGACGCCTGTGTGGTCCGATAAGGACGAGATCTGGCCACTTTGTCGAGCCCTCGATAGGTGCGGATGCGCCTCAAAATGCGACACAATGCGCTGCATTTGCATGAGGGAGTCATTGCCATAATGCCATGCACTCTCAATTGTAAGAAATGCAAAAGGAGAATGCAGCAACAAGAGGCAAGTCAAATCTTAGTGCATATCATGCACTTTTTGTGCGACTTCTCAGATTCTAATATAATAGCAGTTATTTTTTCCAGTACAAGATATTCCGGGGTAGAAGAAAATTAGCTCTAAGCCGTGGCGACCAGAACACCAATTTCACCAAGGAAAAGAAAAGAAAAGAAAAGAAAAATTGTTTATCTAACCTAAAATCAATAAAATTGACATCATGTAAAAAGTACCGGTACGTATCATTTCTGGCTGCAGCGATCGCAAGGAATGGGGTAAGGACACCAAGAACGTGTACTATTCTCTTACGGGTGCATATCCCCACCTAAGGGCTTCAGTTGAAATCCAATATGGTGATTGGGTGGTCTCAGAGAGCATGATTCGAGATTCTTTGTGTCATTTTTGGTTTCAGTGACAGCAAATTATATGTAATCGACACCTCACAAGCCACACATCATATGCAAATACCTTTAGACATTTTCAGGTATGATAATTTCAAAGTGGCGGCCATAGGTCACAAGCTAGTGACCTTCGGACCTTCTGAATATGACCCATCGTCTTAGCGACCTCGAATTATGCTAAAAGGATACCAAACACGTCTACTATTCGCTTACGGGTGGATATCCCCACCAAAGGGTTTAAGTTGAAACCCAATATGGTGCCCCACAGGTCACCGGATGCATTATTCCGAATTTTTATTGTCGTTTTCGGTTTCAGTGACATCAAATTATATCTAAACGATACCTCACAAGCTACCTTTTAGTCGCAAATACCATTAGACATAGCCCAGTAGGGTAATTTCAAAATGGATGTCATAGGTCACAAACTAGTGACCTTATGCCCTCCTTCATGTTACCAATCGACTTGTCGACCTCGAAATATGCGGAAATGACACCAACATTGCCATGGAGAGGCAATTTGGAATTTACAAAAAATAAATGACTTTTTTTTCAAAAATGGCCGCCATTTGACCCCACAAGGTCAGGGGACAGGGTGCTGCGGGTCAAATTGATCGTCTTGGTCTATGGAACGTCTGTGCAAAGTGGCTTGCCTTCTGCAAGATTTTGCAGCATATGACCGTTTTTCCTGTTGTACCGCTTCCACTATTGACGGTTTTGGAAGAGACTGGATTAGACGACTCCTGTCGTTCCCAGCCTCTTCCGGTTTGGGTGGTCCTTCCTGCAGTCTTTCAGCGGTTGACGTCCTTGTGCCGTTGTGTTGTTAGTGTCCTTCTTCAATGGTTTCCTCACTCGTCCACGGCTTCAGAGATGGCTTCTGACATCTCGAGCTTGGTCGTCGGGTCTTCTTCTTCTTCATCTTCGTCTTACAGTAATTTGCTGACTGGTTCGCTGGTGTACTCTCAAAAACTCAACTGTCCATCTCTCTTGGACTTCTCTCTTCTGCTCTCCTCTCTCTCTCTCTCTCTCTCTGGTCTCCGGACTAACTTCCATCTATACGGCCTCCCTCCAACTCTCTTGGACTTCTCTCTTCTGCTCTCTTCTCTCTCTCTGGTCTCCGGACTAACTTCCATCTATACGGCCTCCCTCCAACTCTCTTTCTCTCTCCTCCAACTCCTCTTCTTGCTACTCAGCCGCCGCTTATATTGTGGATTTCCGAAGGTTTACACCTCATCATCAACAATAGTATCGGTTTTAATTATTCTAATGTCCTTACATTCTTCTGAGCAACGCTCCCGTAGTTGGGACATTTGGGTTGCAATCCCGTCGAGAGGGTCTTTTGTGAACAATGCCTTATTTCAAAGAAAGTCCTAAAATTCCTTATCCTTTTCTTTGACTTTAGCAATTGCCACCTTACACAGTTAAAGTTAAAACAGCATCCAATATTGGGTCAGAAGGTGAAACCGTCCCCAGAGATTGTGACAAATGACAAGACAGGAAAGGAGGGGAGGGTAGACAAGAGAGAGAGAGACCAAATGCTGCCACCATATCATCGGATCAAGGGAGTGCACAACTCTTACCGGCTTAAATTTTTTTACTGTTTTCCAAAACGTGACAGAGTCCTTGGAATGCAGTAATTTGTGTAGGGAAACATTAAAATACAAGATTACGATAGGATTTGCGTGCATCAAGAAAGTTGAGTCGGTCCCTGTCGGAAGATTGCATCACTGATGTAGTAATGCTTTCTTCAGGGAGGGCTGCCACACACAAAAAGTCAGGACCCACTCTCTTCACATACATCGGGTTGGTGCATGGGCAGGTGCATGTTGCTGACTTGCTGTGTTGCCCAAGTCGAATAAACTTGACCTGCGGAAGGGGCACATTTTTCACTCGTGTTAATTGCTGCATTCTCCTCCTTACCCGCGTGTCTTACCTGGCATCCATCCTGCCTGGTTGCTTCCGCAGTTGTCAGTGGTTGTCACACGGACGATAAGAGAGCTTTTAGTCCGTGGTTCTCGCGACCTGACAGCCAATTACAATTGCCACTGTTCATCATCTCTGGATTTGGCCGCCATTGCTGCCGAGAGGAGAGAGGAAGAAGCACACGCAGCGCCCCACTGGCGGCGGAGGCTGGAACTAAATCGCACGGACAGCTTTCGGGGCAGCCGCTAGAGGAAAGGTTCCAGTCCAGGGGGGTGAAACTTGATAGGCGGAATTGGTCCCTAGATTATAGTTCGGGAGCAAACCGTTGGCGACGCAGCGGTCAATCGATTTGCAAAACCTGCTTATGATTAGGATTTATTTTAATGCTGCATGTAATTAAAGTGATAATAAAGTCTAATTACATGCGTAATTTTGTAAACTATTAATAATTAAACTAGAAAAACCCTCGCTCCGCTCGAATTTTTCTATGGCACAGGCGTAGAAAACCGCTCGCTTCGCTCACGTTTTTCTACGCCTGCGGTGGACACCGCATTTTAAATCGCTTCCGACTTATAGCCAGTGATGATGCCCATCCCCCAATAATATGTGTACTCCCACCCCACCCCTTTCCTCCGTCCGTGATTCTGAACTGTTATCCACGATTCCGTACTACCTTGCGAACCGTCTGAAATCCCACCTTTGCATTGCATTGGCTGTGAAATACTCTGCATGCATTTGCTCGCATTTGCTCGCACCTCAACATACCAATTCCTTTAAAAATTTTAAAAACCCCAATAAATTATTGTACGAACAGAAATTCACAACCTCTACCGCCTCTCCTCGCATGCACTCATCGCACACATGTATCTAAATTATATTATGCACACTTTCCGACCAGGTTTTGTAACTGCTCATAATCATGACTCCCCTTTATTATGAACATCCATGGAACTCTGCAGAAAGACGATCATGTAAGACTGATTTTATTATTCTTCCGGACAATTTCTTTTGATATTCTCGACCTATTCCCGGGTTCAGTGTTGGATATCGCAGCCAATCCTGCTTACAAACTCTCCCTGCGGCGTTGACAGGAGGTTGACCTTCTTTAACCCTTTGATGACTACGGACATCATAATTATGATGTCTTGAGATTTGCCCGGACAACTTGGGACATTTTTCAACTCGTAAAATTCCGACCTTACCGATGTTCTTGAAATTCGGTGCATTGGTACGGTAGCCCACCCCAAGGGATGAAAACGCACCTATAGTTACCTGCTCGAAATTGACCCACATTGGAGGGGGGCATAAGTCAATGCACCGAATTTCAAGAAAATCGGTGAGGACGGATTTTCACCTCTGCCCCCCTCCAATATGGGTCGCAGGGTCCTTTTGGGCTTATGTCGGGTTTACAGGCCATTCGCCGAATCAATTAGGAAACAGCAGGGTCACCTACATGAGTGCCACCCCCACCTAGACAGGGTATTGTCTCTCCGCCACAGTGCCGTGTCTAGATAGAAAATCGTGGGAGGAGAAGTCAACAAATTTCGCCCCAGAGAAAATTTCGCCCCCCCC
>JYFJ02008203.1:0-13088 GCA_000934665.2 Catajapyx aquilonaris
GGGGGCGCCGGTAGAGCTTCTTGCCAAGGGCGCCAGGTAACCTAGGTACCCCTCTGCACATAACGCTATAATGAAGCCTACCTTTATACCCACAGCGACGAAAAGTGTTCAAAACTTAAAAATAACTCTCACTATCACACTTACAATGTTCCTCATTGTTTTGGCGTAAAAAATCTCCCTTATGGACATTTGCCTAATTGTCACAATCGAGTCAAACACTTCTTTCGGTACATCTGGGAGATGGAGATCAGGAGATTGAGCCTTTCTGTATACATGTGGCCTACTCTCGACCCTTCGGCTGGGAAATGAGACAATTTTCTGTACTCGTCAACATGAACTTGGACTTACGGAGACTGAAAACGCATTGATATCCCATCGTAAGGCCCTGCCTGCACTTCGAGTTATAGAAATTCGAGTTAGGGAAGTTTATTTCCTATTCTTTTACATTGTGACCAACCAAGCTCAACATCCTAGCCTATCTTTTCCCATTAGCCAGGCTGAGGCAGCCGCCATCTTTACTATGTGCATATTGTATTCTAACAGTTGTCTAGCAACTGGGACAACAACTGATAATGACAACTGGGCGACAATTAGTTCAATAATGTCAAGCGCAAAGAGTTCTGCTATATTATATATATACCTAGAGGAGGCACTCGGGCTGAAATGTGAGGCAGGCAACAATATTACCTCCAACAAGATGGCGGACGCCTGACATTATTTGAACTAATTGTCGCCCAGTTGTCATTATTGGTTGTTGTCCCAGTTGCTAGACAACTGTTAGAACAACAATATGACCTCCAACAAGATGGCGGCTGCCTCAGCCTGTCTAATGGAAAAGGATAGGGAGTACCTCCTCTAGGTATTATATTATATAATAGCAGAACTCTTTGGTCAAGCGTCTGCCATCTTTACCATGGGCATATTGTTGCCTGCATTGCTGCCTGCCATACATTTCACCCCGAGTGCTCTCTCTAGGCATATAATAATAATAATAATAATAATAATAATAATAATAATAATAATGATGATGATTACCATCTGTTAACCCTTTGCAATTGAGAACACCAGAAAATATTTTTTCTCACCGTAACAGATGGCTGTTTGTAAAATAAAAACACCATGGATGTCTACTAGCTACTGCAAAAATCTTATATTCAGAGGCTACGTGTAAGCGAAAATCTAGGCGATGGCGGTATATATCTGGTAGCGAAGGGGTTAAAATAACTTAAAAAGGAACCGAATTAAGAGCAAAAACATTCCCTTCAGTATAAAAGGGTAGTAAGACCTTCGTGGCGGAATGAAAGTACTGAAACAAGGCAGGCGCACGTAAGACCTTCACCAATTGATTTAAGTTGTACCATAGGTCTCACTCAAGCAATTCTAAAGTATTGTGTGGAATGGCTCATTAAAAAGTTGTACTGCAAACTACTCTGAGCAGTAGGCAGAGTTTTATCTTGCAATTTTAAAAAAACTTAACTCATCCTCACAGACTTGGAAATTTTTGCTCCTGAAAATGCAATCGAAAAAGACCCTCAAAAATTCGTCAATTTACGTCTACATTGGAAAAATTAAACATTACAGTTAAAATCAGTATCTAAAAGAGGTGATGATTGTGCATGTTTTATGGCAATAAATTCGCACCAATCATATAGAAATTCAATACGCTTAACCCAGATATGCCTGAAAGATTTTTTGTTTAAATTTTGTTTTTTGTTTGTTTTTATTAGTTCATGATAGTCCCCAAAACACAACAAAAATGATAAATTTTTTAATGGAATGCTAGATTGTAAGAAAAGTGCCGTCCCCTATAGGGGACACTCAGCAAATGTAACCTCCAGTATGGCTATACTGTACAAGGAAAATGCAAGACATATAGGCTGCTGTATTGAAATAAAGATGAAAGTGTTTTTTTAATTAATTGAAAAATATAGAGAAGGAATGTAATAGCTAAGATCCAATGTCCTATATATTGGACATCTATAATTTTGCAATAAGTGATTGCAACAAAAATATGAAATTCTGAAAAATGGCTTCTATACCTCCACTACAGAAGGTTCTTTCGAAGTATTACTAAATAATTGCACAAATGGCTTCTCGGGTCTCAGGAGGGTATAGCGGAAACTTGCTCATTGCGGAATTTTAGAGTCACTTGCTAGTCAGATATGTACAGGTTTCGCTGTATATAAATATACAGTGAATCCTGTCCACAACGGACCCTGTGCATAATGGAAACTTGCCTATTGCGGAATGTTTCTGGTAACTGGCGTATGAAAATTACACAATTTCCGCTATATTCGACACGGAAATCGTGTACGTTCTATACGCCAGTTACCAGAAAAATCCGCAATAGGCAAGTGTCCGTTACGTTCAGGGTCCGTTATGGACAGGATTCACTCTAGATAAATATGTAGTGAAACCTGTCCATAACGTACCCTGAGTGTTACAAAAACTTGTCCATTGCGAAATTTTCCGGGAACGGGCGTATGTATAGGACATAAATACCGTGTCGAATATAGCGGAAACGGCTGACAACAGCGCCACTTTTTTTCCTCCCCCACTCTCTGCCCACAATGCTTTGCGGCGTTGCAGCGTTCACTTCCACTCTTTCTCGTTTGGTGCTGATGACTAGGAAAATCGTAATTTTCAGCGGAAACTTGTCAATTACGATTTTTCTAGGGCACCGTGCTATTCTGCTATACACAGGTTTTACTGTGTCCAAAAGAGAATATGCATGTATGTTTGATTGTACATGGCAATGGGTTACCATAGCTACGATGGTTGCCATGGTAACCCACTTGCCGGGTAACCCTAGTTTTAAAAATAGGGATTCATAAAAATTCAGTTCGACAAAATGCACAAAATCCGCACACATACAGTAGCCCAGAGTACCGGTACTTGACTTGCCGGTCCACATGTGGTGCATTTGCCGAGTGTCCCTCATAGGGGACACCCAGTTTCAAAGCCACCCTCAGACAAGTGAAGTAAAAAATATTCCTATACAGGGTGTAAATGAATTCAACCGACAAACTTCTAGGGGTGATAGAGGGGACCAAGACAAACATTTTTGACATAGGAAACCGTGTCCGGAAACGCCATCTAGAGGGGGTTCATAGACGAGGAATGGGTGCGCTCAGACGCGTCAGGCGCTAGGTGAGCGGACTGTTTTGCTGATAGATGGACCTCGGATAGTAACCAATGATGCGATGTGCCATAACGTGGCAACAACAGAGTCATCTAGCAACTAAAGTCCGCCTCCTAGGAGACGCACGGATAGTCAACAGCGGTTCTCGTGTTGCCAGGTTATGGCGTATGGTGTTGTTGTTTACTTACAACGACGCGATACGCCATAACCTGGCAACAACTGCACGCCATCTATCAACAAAACAGTCCGCTCGACTTGCGCCTCTCGCGTGACGCGTCAGAGCGCACCCGTTCCTCGTCTATGAACCCCTGCTAGATGGCATTTCCGGACACGGTTTCCTATGTCAAAAATGTTAGTCTTGGTCCCCTCTATCACCCCTAGAAGTTTGTCGGTTGAATTCATTTACACCCTGTATTTCCACATCAACCTCATCATTCATAAGTTTTCTAAGTATTACAAACAAAATATAACTCATAATGCTAATCAACATTAGAGAATTAATTACTAATCGTCTTCGGAACGTGGACATGCAGCCATTGTTTCCTGCGTTAAAATTCAAACACCTGTATCTTAAAAATCTGAAGCAATATTGAGCCGGTTTTAACTTGTATAGGTAGCTGGGACTCTACTGCTGCCAGCTCTTTAGCAGCAGAAGAACCTGTGCAAAAAAATTAAAATGTAACAACTGTGCAGGTGTCCCCTATAGGGCACACTCGGCATATCTGGGTTAATATTGAAGTTCCTGATTTCAAAAAACACTTACATGGAGTGGCTCATGGAAAATTAATGGGTGGAATTTTCATCATACTACTAGTTGCTGCTAACTTAGCAGTACCATTGCACTACCCTTGCTAAGTTAGAAGTAACTAGTAGTACGACGAAAATTCCACCCATTGTTTTCATAAAGGAGACTTTACGAGCAGTAAATTGGAAAATGCTTCAGTAAGACCTATGGTACAGCTTAAATCAATTGATGAAATTCTTACATGAACCTGCCATGTTTCAGAACTTTCATTCCACCACAGAGGTCTTACTACCCTTTTTTTCACTAAAGGGAATGCTTTTGCTCTTATATAATCTTTCATTGTAACATTGTTTTGGGGTCATACAGAATTTACTAAAAAGCTGGAAAATAATTGAAAATGTCTTGCTGGGCTCTGAGGGTTCAATAGATTCACAGATGGATTTAGTTGCTACGGCTTCTTCCCAATAAGCCATTAACCCTTTGTCTCCTGCTTGATAATGCACTCTTTGGGTGGGGATTTACAAAGAGGGCCCTAGGTGAAAATCACTGGATCTGACACCATTGGTTTCGCTCTCGATTCATGCACAAGGGGGGGCTGAACATTGTGAGACATACCGACCTACGTTGCATGTCAAGAGACGGCATCAACCACCTCATATGCTATGCACAAGACGGTGACGTCATCCTATTGCGACATCTACGCAGGTTTTTTCAGGTGGCTTCCACCCCTCTAAAATATTCATGATACAGTGAAACCTGTCCATAACGGACCCAGGACATAGCGGAAACCTATCCATTACGGAATTTTTTCCGGGAACGGGGCATATGCATAGGGCATGCAATGTATTTTTTGACGGATATAACGGAACCTGCCCAACGCAGAAACAGAAGGGATTTTTGGCTCCCTTCAGAAAAAATCCTTGTTCATAACGGAAATCAAAAGGTTCGCATTATCTCCTGCGAGTCGAGTCACAAAAATAGAAACTACAGCCGGGTTCACTATCAGCAATTCCAGGTGGCCTCTAAGTAACCCTTTTTGGACCACGTGTGTCTAGTAATTTCTGGAATTGCTATCAGCCTGTGGCCTTGGACGATATTTTTGAGGAAAGGGGGACTATTTCTGGTTGGAAAACCGGCTTGTCCAGGGCAAATAAGATTGTGATTCATATGAAATAACGTAGGTGCCCTCCTGCCTGCCTTCATGGTTCAGTCCAGTGTTAAAATGTCAGGGAAGAGGAGGGGTTGACTTTAGCTCAACGGAGTGTGTCATCGAACAAGTGGATAAGGGAGTATCTGTGAAAACTGTTGACGAGAGGGATTTTTTTCACAAAGATGTAACACGTCTAAAATAATACAGTGCTACTGTGTACTCATTTTGCACCATATTGAGGTAAGGTATAGTTTATTTTAGCTCTCCTCCCCTTTCCTCTCTTTCTCAGCAGCAAAAAATCTCAGAAATGTCCTTGATCTGCATATAGCGGAAACCTGTTCATTACGAAAAAAATTTGGGGTCCCGTGCGAACACAGGTTTCACTGTAATTCTATATGACTTCCCAGTCTCTCTGATGAATTATGAAAATAAGTGTCTGCTTATATTTTTTTGACCGAAGCAGGTTGGTGTAGTGGATATGGAGTCCGCCTGCTAATCGGGAGGTCCTGGGTTCGAATCCCGGGGCCGGCGACCCTGACCGTGGTTTTCTGTGGTTTCCCACGGTCCTTCCAGGATAATTCTGGGGTCGTTTCCGTAACAACAGGCCACAGCCGCTTCCTTCCGTCTCTATCCTATCCCAAAAAGCAGAGTAAAATGAAAGCAAAGAGTTCCAGTCAAAACAAAAATTTCCCCCTAAAGAGCCGCCGGCTGATAACGGGGTATGAATTATTATTATTATTATTATTATTATTATTATTATATTTTTTTGAAGGGCCGGTTTAAAAGGAAGTAATGTGATCCGCCAGGTGCACCAAAAGGTGGCTCAGGTGGCAAGCAAGCAACGCCCATAGCTCGGAGCAGTTTTCCCCAGCCAATTAGGAGCTAGGACAGTTTTTATGACCGAAATGGCAGCAGGGGCGATTGCCTACCCTTCACAGATCATTGATTTTTTCCCCTGTGAAAAGTCACTGAATTTCGAGATTTTTAAAATGGTTTTCAGCTGTACGTCCACATACCAGGAAATATGTGACCGGAACTGTTTGTATTTAAGGGGGGGCGGATAAAGAGAATTTGGGAGTCAAGTTCTCGCTAACTAACAACAGCAGAACATTTTTTTTTTGTGTGTAAGTGTAACTGACTTCTCTCTTACACATGTGTGATGTACTTTTCCCATATTCTTAATGCAGTATTTTTAAAAGTCATTTGCATTCGGGAGTAAATTATGCCGTTGTACAATTGTAAGTGATGTCGTAACAAGCACCCAAAAATGTGGAAAAAGAGTTGCTCCGGACCCGTGAAGCCGATTTTTATATTTAGCTATAACCTTTCGGCAAATAATAATTTTGTCAAAATTTGACTTATTTGAGAACTACTAGAAGGTGAGGGAACCCTAATTTTCACGGTTTTTATTGTGCCTCGAGGGAATGGTCAACCGCAAACGCGACCTTTCTTTTGTGTAGGGAGGGTGGGATCCACTGTCTCATCTTTCGGCCAGAGTTGGAACTCGAAGAAGTCCGGATTTTCGTTATCCTCCCCTTAAATTCATGCAGCAAGTGTTTGTTTCGGTTTGTTTACATTGAATAAAACCTTTGGCCTATGAGGTCGTGCCATTAAAAAATCACGTGAGTGGTGTAAATACTCATGAACACAGAAACTATGAATATTTCCTACGGCTATGGTGAAAGAAATTTCCTTCCGGGTTAAGGTGCATTTACATGTGAGCAATTTGACGAGCGAAGTAACCAATATTGTTTGAGGTGAAAGGAATGATCAATTTTCGCCTCAAACAATACTGGTTACTTGGGTTACTCATGTTACTGCTCAGCGATGACTTCGCTCGTCAAATCGTTCACATGTAAACGCCACTTTAAACTATTGATTTTTTTAAATAAATTGTTTGGTTGTATTATAATACAACCAAAATGGGCCATGGAGACAAAAGGTTGGGGGGGGGGGGGGGGGGGGNGGGGGGGGGGGAGAGACAAAGAGAATTTGGGAGTACAATTCTCACTCACTAACAGCAGCAGAACCGAAATATTTTCTGAGTAAGTGCAACTGACCTCTCTCTTACACATGTTGGTGGTACTTTTCCCATATTATTATATAGTATTTTTATAAGTCATTTGCATATGGGAGTAACTTACACCGGTATGAAATTTTAAGTGATGTCGTAACAAGCACCCAAAAATGTGGAAAAAAGAGGTGCTCCGGACCTTGGTAGCAGATTTTTATGTTTGGCTATAGGTTTTCAGCAAATAATAATTTTGTCAAAATTTTTCTGATTTGTATGCTGGCTTGGGGTGGGAGAATCCTAATTTTCACAGTTTTTATTGTGCTTAGAGGAAATGGTCAACCGCAAACACGACCCTTGTTTTATGTAGGGAGGGTGGCATGGAGTGTCTCCTCTTTCGGCCAGAGTTGGAACTTGAAGAAGGTACACATTCTCTTTATCTCCCCCTTAATAAAATGCATTTTTGTCCTAAATACAATGCTAATTACAATGTTCAATTACCTGTCAATTACATTATCAGTTTTTGTACTTTATTCTGATTGTAGTCTCCGAGAAATTTAATGCAGTAGTATAATGTAATATCTGAAAGTACACTAAATAGACTTTAAAAAGGAATAATAGGTTACACTACCTGTGTATACAAGATGTGGATTACATCTATCAAACACAGAAATCCATGCTTCGAAATTATGAGCCTTCCATGTATTCACTGCCACAAGTATGCTTCCTTGAAACTTGAAAAGTGACACAGATCCTTTATCATCGGTAGCTGCAATTGTTGGGTCTTCCCCTGCTTGTAAGTTGTTATCCCAATCAAGGGAAAGAGCCAGAGAACTTTTGACGGGACACACAGCTACTGGCTCCAGTTTCATAGGGGAAGTCTCAACTAGTTTATACACAAATACTTCCCCCATGGAATTTGCAACGGCAAGTAAAACATATCCTGCAACTCTCTCTGGGTACCACTTCATATCAAGTATCCCATGAGAAGCTTGAGAATATAGTGGTGTAAGCATGCCATTCTTGTCTTGCTTAAATAGGTACATCTTGCCAATTCTTAAGCATTCACTTCTTTCTGGTTGCAACTGGTATGATCCACAAGCCAGTAAATCATGAAACGGTGGCACAGGACACCATTCAACAGTGTCTGGACTATATTCGGCAGTCCACGACCACAAGGTTTTGCACTCCGATTCCGACATCTGAAAATTAGATCATAAAATAATTACTACAATCACATGATTTGCTTCTTTATATGCAAGTAATAATAATCACATCACCAAATGCTAACTGATAATTCCTGGCCCAAAAATTTCAACATCACAAATTACATTTTGCTGTAATTTGCATTTCACAATGCAGTGCCTAAAATACAGTGGATCATATAGCATGCACACTGATTTGCTTGTTGAATCATGACTTGAATGTCAGACAAAGGTCATGTCCATTTGGCTGATCTGAATTAGTTCAGAGCAGCCAAATATAACTCTCAAAAGTGTACTTGGAACGCCTGAGGAGGACAACCAATTATTGCTCTATAGTCTATACAAACAAATTTTTGAAAATGTACAGATTTCGCGTCACCAGGAATGAAGGACATGGTCATTGCTACTCCTGCGCCCAGAGCAGTGTAAAACAGCTGTAACTCGGTTAATTTTGATCAAATTAATTTTATTTTCAATATGCAAGAAGGTAATACTCTATACTCCTGCATACCCTGATGACTCTAAAAAATTAATATTGCAATTATGTTTGGGAGTAATTGGTGTCTGGTTCCCTTATGAGGTTTTGCATTGCATTTTGCTCTTGGGCCCGAAAAAGCTACTTCCATTTGAAATGTTTCATCAAGCTCAAAAATGCATGAAATATACGATGTGTGTGACAAAATGCCACTTCCATATTTAAGATTGGTCCACAAAGAAGTGAGATCATCGTGTCCATTTCCACTGGCGCGATGTCCACCATTCCTGGCTACGACTCATCAAATTAAAGGCTAAGCAGTGGTTCTTAATCTGGGGTGCCCGCAGCCCCAGGCTCTTTTGAATTCAAAAAAATTCATGGTGTTGCTAATATTGACAAGCAACTTGAAAAATACTAGTAGGTTAAAGCAGCCAAAAATGCACCTTTGACCTGTGGGAGATGAAAGTGCTCTGTTATGAATATCTCCTGAAAAGTGCTCCGCAACTCAAGAAGTTTGGGAACTGCTGCCCTACTCCATATCTAATCACAGCTGCCAGTGTTGGGGTGGCTCAAGCCATGTATTTTAGTTCAGTCAAGACCATGGCCTTAGAATAGATAGGTCTGGTCACTCGCATTCTTATCAGCTCTAATCATCTTTAATGGCCTGCTGACGCGATTTGCGGGAGTTGGATGTAGTAGGGGTAGGGTGCACATGTAAATACAGCCCCTCATGAGCCATCAAACGTCCAACTCCCGCAATTCACGTCGGCAGGCCACTAACGGCAATTAGAGCTGGTAAGAGTGCGCGTGACCAGACCTATCTATGCTAAGGCCATGGTCTTGACTGAACTCAAATACATGGAACTGTTCATTTATGGAGCAAATGTCAGTATTTCTGGAATTATTTTGGCTAAAATTAAATTCTGCTCCAGCTCCAGTTCCAACAGAAAAAGAAAAAGGAGTAGACAGTACATTTCTTAAACCTCTGCAAGAAATGTACAGACATACCAGCCAATAAAAATGCACCCAAACGGGCTGCATATCATGTTATTATAAGTAGTGTGTGATGCGACCCCTAGTAGCCTAATGGAGCCTGCCATTTCCCCCTTCCCAAGTTGGCAAGTTCTGCCTTATTTTTGACCTCACCCCTCCTTACCTTTTTGTTTTATAGAACTATGCCAAATGGTGGGTATATATGGCATGAAATTGGTCCACTCAACCAGACGGGAATTCTTGCAAAGCACCAGCAGGCGAACACCACCACCCTGTAAACGATTAAACTGCGGTTACACAGGAATGAGGCGGCAGAGTGGGTTCTCACAAACACTTGCAGTCTGTCGAGATATCCGGCTAGTGGGTTGTCACGCCCGCAGCTCTGTGCCTCTGTCTCTGAGAGCGCGGCCCAGGTGCGTGGCCGGAGGTTGGTCAGGTCAGGGGCTTCCGCAGTTCCCTGGCTCCATCAGGAGCGTGAACGGCAGTCATCCGACTGGCCAGCCGCGCCATGCCACTTGGCGTTTGGCCATGCTTCCTCCCAGTTGGTTCAAGGCTATATGTATATGACCGTGGTCGTGGTTCAAGGGCTTCCTTTGGTCTCGATACTCGCGCCACCAACGGTCATTTCCGGAACTACCCGCGAGCAAGGCGCGAGACTGTACCGGCGGATGTATGGCGGATGAGCAATAATTACAAACGCATTAACACTTGATGTTCTCCATGGGAAACTCAGTAGTAATCCTCCCGATGGTATCTTCACCTTGTCGTGGTAGCTTGCGTTTCTCCCGTGACCCCAAGAGCTATGCCGGGGGTAGCTTTGTCTACTGGTAGGGCCACCCAAGTCGTACAGGTCTTTGGGATAGGAGACAGACGCACTAAGCGATACAAGTCCTTCTTCTTTTTTCTCTCTTCGTTTCCATCTCCATCTGTCCCACCTTTGCATCTTCTTATATAGCCAGATAGCCGTAGTTGCTTTGGCTTCTTAATAAACGTAAACCTAAACCAAACCTCAGTAGTGATCCTTTTTGAATAGTTTTCGGTTCACGGTGTAGACAAAAAATAATTTCTCTACCAGGTGAAGAGCATTGATTATATAGCTTATGTGGTTCCCAACCTTTTTTGGGTTGCGACCCCCTTTCATGTTAGTCAAGTCACCTCCGACCCCCCTCCAGTATTAGTAAAAGATTAATGTCATGTAAACATATTAAAACATTTAAAAACCTTCTTGGTATTTCTTATGAAATTTATTGCAAGTAAAAATTACTTTGGCCACCGTGCGACCTCCTGGAAAAGGCTTTGCGACCCCCTTGGTGGTCGCGACCCGTAGGTTGGGAACCACTGGTTTATACGATGAAATAAAAAAATTATTAGACAGAAAGAATGTGTATGAAAATGTTTGACATTCAGACTAAACCACCCGGGGGAGTTCACTAAAAATGGCCACGTTTAAGACATTGCACTGCACCTTGCACATCCCCTCCTGTCATCCTGCCCGTGGGCCCGGGCGCTACGCAAAAAGGCTCAAATGTACTTGATATAATAAATAAAGGTTCGTGCTGCATACCTCGGATGAGGTCAAGCACTACCCCGGATTATTAAAAAAAAAAAAGGTTTGACATTGAATGTGAGATTATAAAAATAACTAGACAAGAAATCACAGTATTGAATTTGGTAGAATAAAAAATAATTAGACAAAGAGAACATTATGGGTACAAAAATGCTTTACATTCAATGTGAGGGCATTAATTTAAATTTTGCCCTTTCTTATTTTTATTTTCTTTCCTTTTCTTTTTTGGTATTTTTTTCTCTCTTGTTTCTCTTTCAGTTTCTTTTCTTTTCTTTTGTTTTCCTTTTTCTCTTTTTTGTTCCTCTTTTTCAGTTTTTTTCTTTTTTCTTTTCCTTTTTTTCTTTTTGTTCCTCTTTTTTCTTATTTTTCTTATTTTACTTGTATGTAATTGAGTAACATGGCACATGATAGTATAAATATAAAAATAATTAGGCAAAAATAGTACGCGTATGAAAATGTTTGACATTGAACGTGAGAGCATAAAAATAACTACACTGTAAAGCGCAAAGCACCACAAACCATTACAAGAGCATCACTACTGAATGTGTCACTCATGCAAGAGCATTAAAAACTGATGCTCCATGGGAGATGCGGTAGTGATATCCTCTTTTAATTCTTTGCGATTTACACTGCAGACAAAAGTAATTTCTGTACCAAATGAATAGCATTGACTGAGACAGAATAAAAAATAATATACTGAGACACAAATTATATACGAGGATGATCGAAAAGTCTTTACACTTTATTTTTTTGCCACAAATAGAGGCCCATGCAGGTTGGCAGATAGGCACACATTATCAATAGAATCCTCCTGAACAAAGCTGAATGCTGCACTGGCTCCCCACGGGTGTGTCAACCTCTACTAACGGGCCCTCCAGGAACCACTTTTTGGAGGTGCGGCGCACCCAATCCTGGACATCTGCTCACAGTCAATAACAGCTGTCAACAATGTCCTGAAAATGGTATTGGTGAAGTTTTTTTTTTTTTTTTTTTTCATGGATCCGAACAGTTGAAAGTCACAGGGGTCAAGGGCGGGGGATTTCTGCCGGTGTGGAAGCACCCAAAGCCTGATCCATGAAAAAAAAAAAAAACGTCGCCGACGCCATATTCAGGACATTGTTGACTGTGAGCAGTTGTCCAGGAGGGGGTGAGCCGGACCTCCAAAAAGTGGTTCCAGGAAGGCCTGGAGAGGTTGCCACACACGTGGTGCCAGTGCATTCGGCTCCAGTAGGGTTCTTTCGATAATGTTTGCCTAACTGCCGACCTGCAAGGGCCCTGTATTTGTGGCAAAAAAATAAGTGAAAAGTCTTTCTGAATGCCCCTCTCTATGTGTAAAAAAATGTTTTACGTTCCATGTGAGAGCATAAAAATAACTACACTGTAAACCGCAAAGCATTAAGTGAGCATTGAGTGAGCATTAAGCATTTAAAAATTACTGCTCACTTAATGCTCCATGTTGACAGTAATAATGTTCCATGCAGTTCTTACGTAATGCTCCATAGAAGAGCGCAGTAGTGATTTTCCTTTAATGCTTTGCGATTTACAGTGCAGACAAAATAGAATTTCTGTACCAAATGAGTAGCATATTGACTGAGTCAGAATAAAAAATAATTAGACAAGAAGAATCTATATGTACGATAATGTTTGACATTCAATGTGAGAGCATGAAAATTACTACTTTTCTTTTCTGTTTCTCTTTTTTCTTGTTTTTTTCTTTTTTTTGTAATTGAGTAAACATTCTTTCTGGTAGCAAAAATAATTAGACAAAAAGAATATGTGTACCAAATTGTTTGACATTGA
>JYFJ02008204.1:0-13060 GCA_000934665.2 Catajapyx aquilonaris
GTTATATTGGTTACATCACACATACTAGTTATAACCAATATTACTATCATACTACCATAGTTACATTGGTTATATCAGTCATATTAGTTATAACTAATATAACTGTCATACTTGGTCATACTACTGTTCTTATAATGGTTACATCAGACATACTGGTTACATTGGTTACATCAGACATACTGGTTACATTGGTTACATCAGACATACTGGTTACATTGGTTACATCAGACATACTGGTTACATTGGTTACATCAGACATACTGGTTACATTATTGGTTACAAGTTATAACCAATGTGCGTCACATACCGTATAACTACCATAATAACCATATAACCAATATAACTCTGTTATATTGTCATACTAGTTTATTGGTTATACAGGGTCTTCGAAATTCGTGGGTCGTTTTTTATAACTGATATCGCCCGATAGTAGTTATTTTTGTGGCTTGTTGTGCTCCATTTTACTCCCAGGGGGTGGAATATAGAAGTTGCTATAGAATGGGGCACCTGCGTGGTTAGGGGCACAACAAGCTACAAATAATAACTAGTATCTGGCGATATCAGTTATAAAAACGACCCACGAATTTCGAACACCCTCTGTATCCATCATACTGCCTATAACCAATATAGCAATCATACTAGCTACATTGGTTATATAGCCATACTATTACATTACATTAGTTGTACAGGGTATAGGGTGTTGCAAGTTCGTGGGTCACTTTTCTTATCACCAAATTTGGTATACCGTCGTAATAAAGGTACCCCCCGACGAAGAAACTGCGTGGGGCGTTCGAAGACACTTCCGTGGTCGCTCAGAACTCTCCCGCCGAAAATGTATCCGGACCAAAAGTGATCAGTACAGTGTCCAAGTGAAGATTTCCCCACTACAAAACCGACTGCAAGTCACTTGCGGGACCCCTCAACCTGCCTGCAACTTGTGGAGCGGATTCTCGTGGACTCCCGTAAGTCTGCTGGCCCGCAGGAGATGCGGGCCCGCAAGTCCGTCCAAGATGGCGACGGATGCGGGACCCCGAAAAAGTGGAATACATGTGGTAGCCCGTAAGTCCCTACAAGGAAGAATTGAAAGTAGGGGGGGAGATAGGGGGTTCTTGGAGCTCCGCCCACCGGAAAAGGACAGGAGCCAATGGCAGAGGAGAAAAGGGTGCATTCCCACCGCCGTACAATGGACAGCGACGGGATTAAACGCTATTGAGAAAAGAACAGCGAGAACTCTGCCACCGATCGTACCACCTCCACCTGCATTCGAATTCGGGTTTTTTCCTATGATTTAGGTAGGGAGTTCGGGCAAACGTCGCGAGAGTGTGAAGTAGGCAATCGAGTCTAAGGTCAATGACCTTATCGAGTCTGGACTGTCTGCTGCTAGCGAGGTGAGATAGAGCGAAGACGATGCCGGGGAAGAAGTCTGCCCCGGGTTCCGCCCGCGCCCCTCGCCGGCCGAATTGGGATGACCGTGAAAAAGAGGCCATTGTGGCCCGCATGGAAGACACTCCAGCAGGACTCGTGGAAGGGCCCCTGGGCCGTGTTTCCGTGTTCGATCCCCGCCTTACGGACACACAGCTGCTGTCGGGGAAGCGGCCATTTTTGAGAGCGACAGGTGACTTACAGGCACACTTACAGGTGCTGCCACCCACCCGTATCTTTGCGGGCCTTTCCTTCCCGCAGCCCTTGCGGTCCGAGCGCGACACGATAATTCCACTTCGGGAGTTTTTTTAGTTGCCGGGGCGATACGGGCGTTTGCGACTTGCGGGCCTCCCGTAAAGTCCACGAGAATCCGCCCCTGTGGCTGCAAGTCTGCAATCTGCAGGCCAACTTGCAGCCTGCTGGGGTCTTCGTTTTCGCTCCCTCCCGCAAACCGCAGGGTAAACACTTTGGCGACTGCAACTTCGCAGGCGGGCGTTCATTTTGCAGCCCTTAGGTATTATGTGCCAGACCCGTTATTCTATGGGGAGAAAACCATGAACTTTCCAGAATGTTCACTTCCTTTGAAAATTCATGGCCACGGTCACGAAGGCATGAACTTGACACTGTGGAGTCCTCAGAAAGCTCATATTTATTATGTTGCCTTTGCATTAAATATAATTATGTTCCACTTGGGAGATGAGTGGGTGGTGGCTTCGTCATGTACACTGGCTTCACAGGATAACTGTCCGTCACGCACGGTATGCGTGTATTCTTTCGCAAGTTTTGACGGCATACGTAAGTGAAATGTCAGTTATGTGTAAAATCATCAAATTTATGTAGCATCAAATCGGGTTGCACAATAGTTTTTTACACCCTCATTTCCTTCAGTCAGTCGATGCGCATGGACTGATGAATAGACTAAAACAAATTGATTCGTTTTTTTGTGCAATGAAAACCTCACACGACGAGTATTTGTCACGCAAAATGTATCGAGTCGGCCGAAATTACAATGCATATCATGGTTATCAGGTGAAAAATGAAGTAATAATAGAAGCACATTCACGAAGTAAGTTACAAGAGAGGTTAAGTTTCCTAGAATTTCTTAACGTGGAAGCCTTTGCTTTAATGACTAAGTATAAGCCGAGGCATGCTTAACTGTTCTTCTTACGTGTCGGTTGTCTGGTTCTGTGCACCTGTGTCGTTTTGTAGTCCTTGGCTTGTATTTACCCCCCGGACCCACGATTGCCATAAAAGTTGAAGTAGTAGAGCAACCGTTGAGCATTGATTGGACGGGATCGTCGCCTAAAATACGTGGGAATAGGAAAATCGACTTGCGAAAAGGGAATTATGAGCCACGCACACACACACACACACACGCACGCACACCCACACACGTGGTGGCTGCCCTTGGTTCACAGTCCAATAAGGTAGCCCATGCAGTGGTGACCACATGACATACGCTAATGGACACTATCGCACAACAACAGCACGATGGTATGTTGCTTAATGATCAAATTTGTTAATATTATGTCAATTACAGACATTTCTAATTGCATAATTGTCATGCATAATGCATGGCAGACATGATTGCACATAAGTAGGCCTACTACAGTATTTAAAATTAACATATTCTATGTTTTATGTGCAATTAATAAGCTACACTGTAGACAGTTTACAATGTCCTTAATTCATTGGAAAAGTTATTTTATATATTACTCCTACTTTAAGATTGCCATATAGTTACCACTCATTCACTACCTCTCAGCATAATATTAGACCCCCATGTCCCGTGGCTATTAGATACTCTCCCTGGAATATCCTGAAAATGGCAGCGCCAATTCTTTCAATAATTCTGCATTAAGAAAATATGTCACTAGTACTTTTCATACTGTATATGAAGAGTTATTCATATAGAACCGTTGACCAATGCTCAAGCCGAGCTCAAGCTATCTAATATTCGCACGTGTTTCTTTTTAATGGCTTCACAGTACATTTTCGTATATAATTATCTAGAAAAATTGAAGAGCGAATTTGAAGAAGGGATTAAGCAAGGGGGTATTCACTTTGGTACTCCGGTGTACACCTGCAGTGGTACTCTTCGGTACTCCTTAGGTACTCCCAGGTACTCCTTGGCGCTCCCAGACAATAAACAAAATATGCTCGAAACTTCAGGAGCTTTTCCCTCTGGTGTCGGTCATCCAATCCCAAGCTTGGGATCCGAGTATGAGCTGCTGGGGCAGTATATACAAGGGAACTCTGCTTTACATCAGTTGCGAACAAGTCATCGGGGGAGAGTATCTCATCAATGCCCTGTACCCTTCCACGTTTATATTCATATACTTTCAAATGTTTTTTTGTCATTCAGTTATAAAAAGCTATAAGCTCTATTTTAACGATGCATTAATCTATGATCACATTAACCAGTTTTTTTTTTGCATAAAGAGAAGGGAGATCAAGGGAGGCTGGAGAGGGCTGGGGGTGGCGGGATGAATCGAAATGACTGAATATATATTTTTAAATTGTAAATTCCCCTCAGACTAATATCTCACGAATTAGTGTAAGTTAAATGGGTCTCTCAAGCAAAATAGCAGCTTTCAATATGAAAATATCTTGCTATTTTTATACAATATACGATTGTTTTGAGGAAATGTCGCGAATGACAATATATTGTTTTCATATTCAGGGAAGGCGCGGAGTGTGGCAGTCGACAATAATTATGTTCATCCACGGAAGTAATGGACCCGGGTTCGATCCCAACCCCGGTCTCCCTTTCCATTTCGTCAGGAGTTGTACCTCCAGCTTGTTTGTAGTCACCAGAGGTAGTTGCCCCCGAATGTCGCACATTGTCACTGCACTTACACTAGTATGCTTCATGCTGTCCTTCCCAATCGTCAACAATTATCATTCCCAAGTTCATCAGGACCATGGGCCGTGATGTTGTTGTTGTTTATTATATTATTATTATTATTATTATTATTATTATTATTATTATTATTATTATTATTATTATTATTATTATTATTATTATGAGAAAGTCGCACCCAGGTCACACCCCTATTGGTTTTTCCAGCAAAAAATTCCTGAATGTTAAATGTAGCTCTACAATTATTAATGTCAACGTCAAAAGATTTATTTCATTCGCTCTCATTAGTCATCTAACAATAAGAACTAGCTAAGTTATATCATAATACTAAATTATGGAACAAAACGACGTAAAGAGCAATTTTGATCTAGCAATAAGTGTCAAAAATTATGCTTCCAAAAAAGTGCTCCAAAAAATCCCCCCCCCCCTCCCCATAACTCAGGAACACCAAAATATAAAATAATAATATCTCAGGGGGAAATGAAAACAAACTATAGGTTAAATTGTAATTTGTATTAAGTATTAGTATAAGTATATAGTATTAGTTTTAGTATTAGTATTAGTATTAGTATAGTATTAGTATAGTATAAGTAGGCTATAGTATTAGTATAGTATAAGTAGGCTATAGTATTAGTATAAGAGTATTAAATATTAGTATTAAATTATAATTAGTTTTATTATACTGTAATAATTGAGAAAATTTTAAACCTTTAAAAATTTATTAGCGTATAAAAATTATCAAAACATTCACTTGATGTTCTTATGCTCTCTCAAATAACAAAATAGTCAAGATCTTCGAGTTCTACTTTTACCATCATTTATCACCTAAAATTAATAATGTAATAATAGTAGGTGAAAAGCGGGGTCCGACTTTGGAACGTGTAGAGGTCCGATTTAATTGCATAATAATCACTTTTGTGCAGGTATAACAGTAGCAATAGCAATAGCAATAGCAATAATAACATCAACTAACACCGAAGCAGGTTGGTGTAGGGGTTAAGAAGCCAGACTGCTAATCGGGAGGTCCTGGGTTCGAATCCCGGGGCCGGCAATCCTGACCGTGGTTTTCTGTGGTTTTCCACGGTCCCCCCAGGATAATTCCGGGGTTGTTTATGTATAATAGGCTACAGCCGCTTCCTTCCTTCCCTATCCTTGGCCCCATCCAATGGTGGTACTCCACCCCCCTAATGGAGCGCCGATTCTCCCAATGGGGTATAAGTTTAAAAAAACAACAACAACAACAACAACACAGTTGACTCCGGATATAACATACTTCAAGGGACAGAGGAAATCAGTCTGTTATATAACCGATGAATATTATATAGCCAAATCGCCACTTGTGCAGCGAAAACTCAAGTTTTCTGCTTTGCGCAGAGTTAGGAAATTTAAACTACCGTCGCTTTGGGAAATTATAGAGGGGTTCCAGGCGATCACTTTGAATATAATTATGCAACATGGGTCACTGACGCAGTTACCCAGATTGTGCTTCAAACACAGGGCAATCTCTAACTATGCGTCGGAGACTTGCATACACTCAAAGTGATCGCCTGGAACCCATCTATCATTTCCCAAAGCGACGGTAGGTTAAATTTTCGAACCCTGTATATGGTTATAATGCATACTGATTAATGAAACTATCCACAAACATGCCAAATTAGCTTACCCGTAACTGGACCCCCAAAAAATCCGTCATTCTTAATGCCATCTCGTCCTTGTCAAATATACCAGAAAAAGTATGATTTTGGCCTTTTCGGCAAGTGTTAGATCAGTGACAGGTGGGAAAATCACCCCCGCTCCATTATGCAGTGCTTTCCTCGCTTGGGAAAGGTCATCAATGGAAATCATCAAAAACAGCATATTTTTCCACCAAGGGAGGAAATTGTTTGTTATAGTTGAGATGAGGTGAAATTAGTCTCTTATATCGGGAGTAAAATACACTGGGCCTTATGGAAGTATGGAAGCACCAGCCTTTCCAGTCTGTTATAGCCGAAAGTTCATTACAGCCGAGGCTGTTATATCCTGATTCAACTAACATCATCATCATCATCATCATCATCATCATCATCATCATCATCATCGATGATGATGATGATGATGATACGGCTGAATCCGGATATAACAACCTCGTCTATAAGAGATCACGATATAACAGCAGACTTTAAAGGCTGGTCCCGGCACACTTCCACATATTAATTATAGCTTGTGTTTCTTATGCCAACACTACATTCAACTGCGTGTAAATAATTCATATTCCCCGCGCCGGCCTGGTGCGCCTAATGACGTCACGCAAGGGAAGAAGGTAGTGCGCTCCCTCTGGCCGACAGCTTTTCGCCACCACAGTATGCACCTTGGACAGTACTGATATTCGGTATGCTAATGCATATACCGTATACGTGGCTGAATATAAACTTAAAATGCCCTAAGGCGTTCATTGATGCTCCCGGGTAGGTCTACTCCTCGGTACTCCCAGGTACTCCTTGAATTTGGTACTCCGGTGTACACTTTACAGTCGAGTGAGTACCCCCTTGGTCATGGCGGACCTGCGTACGCATCCTGGACGGCCCGATTCCATCGATGTGTCGTCTCTAGAGATACTACGTATCTACATCTCTGGGGGTCCGACGACTCCACCAACCTCTTTATCTGAATGCGACCCACTCCGGATCACCCACCGCGACAACTGACAAGATTCCTCGTGGTGGGAGTGGGGAAGTGTTATCCAAGGGGCGGATTTGGAGTTAAGATGACCCAAGGGGTCGACTGTAAGGTGTACACTGGAGTACCAAAGGAGTACCGAAGAGTACCTGGGAGTATCACTGCAGGCGGATGTACACACCGGAGTACTGAAGTGGTTACCCCTTTGAAATGATCATTAGACAAGCAACGTGTCCGTGTCCTCATTCCCGCCAATCAACCAACCAGGCATCTAATCAATATCAATCATTCCATCAAATAACTCCACCTTTTTAAGAAAGTTCTATCCTTGTATGATCTCCAATGGGTTATTAACTTATTATTATTAAGTTGTTCGCTCCAAGCATGTCCCCTATTTTAAAGCCTTCGTTACATGCACCAGTGTTCATGACACGTTCATCATATTCATGTCAATTGCTGTGATAGCACCTAGTGTGGCTCACAATTGAATGCCACCATGCAATAAGGGCCCATCTGTCAATTTTTACGGAAATGCTTTTATGGCATATTGTACTTCCTCTGGTGGGTGTCCATCCGTATAAAATGCAAGAAGAGCCGAAATGTCACTAGTAATGCCTGAGAAAGGCTTCTAACCAGCGACGGACCAAAACGCGATTTTTCGATAGCAGTGACAAACTTGATTGTCACTTGAAAAGCGCGATTTTAATACACTACAAGTGACCTGACAAGTGACCGACGTGATTTTTGTCTAAGCGCTACCTCTAAAGGAGATGCGTTTAGAACGTTCCCCTCTGAGGAGAAGTGCTAAACCTAGTGGAAAATAAAGTAGACTTGTGGGTCTATATGTCACCAAAAAATCTTTGACCTACGCCCTCGGGAAGTGGTCAAAAATGGCCGCTACTTTATAAGGTAGACCTAGGTAGCATAGAAGACCAAAAAAACATTAAATTTAATATAATGTGTAATTACTCTGAGGCGAATACTATGTCTCCGGTATATTATAATCATTCATGAATTTTATCCTGAGACGGTTTATTCTCCATATTTAAGCCAAAGGAACGATACAATGCAAGAAGGGCCCAATTGTGAGCATTAAAAGTATTTAAATAAAATATAAACTACATGTCGATTTCGATGAAAGTGCTGTCAGGTATTCATGTTGTACATAAGTTATCTGTCATTAGGTTTAGAGCACAATTGCCTACCATGAACAGAAACACAATTAAGTAGTTTTTTTCGCTTCCTGGACATTTTCAATTTTCACAATTGGGCCCTTATTGAATTGTGGTCTTCATTTCATACACACTAGGCACCAACTTGCCATTTTTTTGGCAAAATTGCGAAAGTGGAGAGGGAGAGGGAGGTAGAGAGAGACGCAGACCAGGCAGCGACATCCGACGGCGAAGTATCGAAGTAAGACGGTGCGGAGGTAGCGCACCCCGCCCGGAACGGCGGGAACTCCGTGGTGGTTGGTGGTGGTTGTTTTTAGGCGATGGGCGTTTTTTTGCGTTTTATAAATTCCCTCGACACTATTTCCAAAACACAAAAGTTTATTGCAAATATAAGACACGCGGGCTAAATTTTGACATCACTTCCAATGCTGTAGGCCGCACACAGCGGGAGGAATCTCCATCACAGTAGGGTATTAATAATATAAATTATAAATTTTCACATTATAAAGGACCTGTTCAAAATTATCCTGACTCAGAAAGGCAACCCGCATGGCACAATGATTCGATCATGTCTTTAGATTGGAGCATATCACTGAAATTTGGCAACGCAGGGGAGTTGGATCGAAATGGCTGGTGTTCAGCCACTCTAATATATTGACATTCAAAGGAAGAATGCTTCTAACAGGTGACCTTCAACGCCTTCAACAGTTTGGAACATGGTCATAGAATACTAAGGTCTGGACACTCCCACCTACCCCCTGCCGGGGCGTTTTGCATGAGGTCCTCACCTGAGAGCGCCATGAGGCCTTTCACTCCCCAGGTATGTGGCGACCCTACCGGACTACGCTGAACTTTATAGGTACAAAAGGGAAGCCGTGCTACATGCGGCCCAACATGGCCGCCGGCGACCATGTTGGGTCCCCTAATGTAGCGCTTCCCTTTTGTACCTATAAAGTTCAGCGTAGTCAGCGTCGCCACATATTTGCTCCGTGAAAGGTCTCATGGCGCTCTCAGGTGAGCACCTCCTGCAAAACGCCCCGGCAGGCGATACGATCAGAACGTAGATGTAGTGTCCGGGGGCTGGTTTGGAGCAAGGGTTCGGCCTTGCTTTGCCAATGAATACCATCTTGAATTCATCCCTCTTTCTCTCTCTCTCTCTCTCTCTCTCTCTCTCTCTCTCTCTCTCTCTCTCTCTCTCTCTCTCTCTCTCTCTCTTATCAGGGATTGGGGGAGACGGGAGAGAGAATAAAGAGAAGAGAGGGAGAGATAAGCGATTGGGAAAACGTGAGAAATCTAGATGGGGCTTGCATTTCGCATGTTGGAGTCGCTGGCGGCATTTGTCACACACGAATACATTGTATTCTTACAACATTTTTACGGAGTAAAAACCACATAAATTACTAATCAAACAGTTCACTATGTGGCAAACATTTTTTGAAATCTGCCAAGGCCGCTAGATAGCAACACTTACCACATCAAAGATAGTGAAAGTGAGAACACAGCGGCCTTGAGCGTAAAACTATGTGCATAGAATACACACTACCAAGAGCTAATAACTGCTCTTGACACTACAAGATGAGCCTGATTTATGTCGTTTGGGTTGCGGGGCTACTCAGGGTAACCTTGAACAGGTCCTTTAGTTCATTAAACCGCAATGACTGATTAAAGGGGGGTTCACACTAGCTGACGGTAGCATACGAAAAGAACGAAACGAAAGAGTGGACCAATCAGAGCCCACTTGAGGATGACGAAAAGTGAAAGGGATTACGAAACGAAAAACACTAAAGAAATCAACTTCTACGGACACGGAATACGGAATACGGAGGCTTACTAGTCCGGACGTTAAGGGATTCAACCGTGCATTTGGTGAAAAAAGCATGAAATTTGGTACAAATGTCCCCGAGAGCATACTCTTCAAATTCAGATATGGCGCCACGCCCGTTTTGGCCCAGGAGGCGGGTTGTCTACACTGAAGCGAGTGACAAGTCTTTTTCTGAGCGAACTATGCTTCTTAGGCGGATATGTGCCAAACAAATGTTGCGGGGAAACATGTATCCTACAAAAAGTATGTAGTAACCTTTCCACGCACGGTCCGTATTTTCGGAGCTACTGCGACTTGAACTAAATTAAGGGGACGAAAAAAAAGTCAACCGTGCATTGGTGAAATTTGGTAAGAATGTCCCTGAGACCATACGCTTCCAATCCAAATATGGCGCCACGGCCGTTTTCGCCCAGGTGGCCCGTAATTGCGGGTTGGCTACCCTTCAGAGACTGAAAAGTCTTTTTCTGAGCGAACTATGCTTCTCAGGAGGAAATGTGCCAAACAAAGGCAGTACAGAAACATGTGTTCTACAAAAATGTATAAGTACCTTTTCCACGTAGAGTCCTTATTTTCAGAGCTGCAGTGACTTGAAAAATACTTTTCACTCGCTAAAAAGTAGCCAACCGGCAATTACGGGCCTCTGTGGCGAAAACGGGGGTGGCGCCACATCTGGATTGGAAGAGTATTAGACTAGTACAATTTTGTGAATAATGGCATTATTTCTCTTCCTAGAAGCATTTCGGATAACATTTTGGCAACATGGCCAATTCTACTAATTCGACCGTGCTGAATCCGAAAATCAATGTTGCCAATCTCTATTTTGACCGGAAGTGCCAAATCTCGTGCCAAATTAAAGATGGCGGCTACATATGTACAATTTTACTTTTTTGGCCAATTTCCGTGCATAACATTTTGGCAACATGGCCAATTCTACTAATTCGACCATGCTGAATCCGAAAATCAATGTTGCCAATCTCTATTTTGACCGGAAGTGCCAAATCTCGTGCCAAATTAAAGATGGCGGCTACATAGTACAATTTCACTTTTTTGGCCAATTTCCGTGCATAACATTTTGGAAACATGGCCAATTCTACTAATTCGACCATGCTGAATTCGAAAATCAATGTTGCCAATCTCTCCTTTGACCGGAAGTGCCAAATTAAAGATGGCGGATACATATGTTACATATGTACAATTTTACTTTTTTGGCCAATTACCGTGCATAACATTTTGGCAACATGGCCAATTCTACTAATTCGACCATGCAGAATCCGAAAATCAATGTTGCCAATCTCTGTTTTGACCGGAAGTGCCAAACTAAAGATGGCGGATGCTGATATAAGCCGGGCTATTTCACCTTTTTGCCCAATTTTGATGCCGTGAAACGCAATATGCTCATTGTCTTACCGTTTGTTTTTGAGAGATATTACTTATGCGCAGTGCCTCATGTTGTTCATTTTATTCGTGATCTCTTGAGTTGGAACAACTTGCATTACATAGGCACATTCTTGTGCAAAACTCAGCACCTTTAAGGCATATACAGAGGTTTCGCTTAGAGCAACCCGTTTTACAGTGGCAGACCGCAATTTCGGCGCATGCTTTAGGGACAGGAGGAATAGTTGGGAGAATGGGGAGATATCCTTCATCGGAGTCCTTCCAACCACATGCCAGAGGGGATGGTAACGCAGGCTCAGCTAGATGGGCATTTTCCCACACAGCGGTTTGCCAATGGCTACGTTTGATGTGCTGATGGACTGCATCGGTGGTTTCATATTCACCTTAACTTCGATTTGATACGGGTCAAAACTTCCTGAGAGTTGTGAATTTGACTGATGTATGTCCAAAGATATCTGCTATATATTACTCTAGTAACTCGCTATCCCTTTCCATATAAGCAAAGTGATGCCAATCACGCCCATCAAAGTAAAGATGGCGTCATCGTTACTTTGGGCGGGGCGGCCCCTGTGCTGATGGGCGGGACCGCAGTGGGACGTTTCCAGGGGCGCGGGGCATCCCTTGAAGATGCCCAACTACGTACAGGCTTACTTTTTCTTAGCAGTTATGTATCTAGGGGAATATATAGCAGAAATCTTTTGCGTACATCAGCATCCGCCGTCGTGAATTTGGCACTTCCGGTCAAAACAGAGATTGGCAACATTGATTTTCGGATTCAGCATGGTCGAATTAGTAGAATTGGCCATGTTTCCAAAATGTTATGCACGGAAATTGGCCAAAAAAGTGAAATTGTACATATGGAGCCGCCATCTTTAATTTGGCACGAGATTTGGCACTTCCGGTCAAAATAGAGATTGGCAACATTGATTTTCGGATTCAGCACGGTTGAATTAGTAGAATTGGCCATGTTTCCAAAATGTTATGCACGGAAATTGGCCAAAAAAAGTAAAATTGTATATATGTAACCTATGTATATCCGCCATCTTTAATTTGGCACGAGATTTGGCACTTCCGGTCAAAATAGAGATTGGCAACATTGATTTTCGAATTCAGCACGGTCGAATTAGTAGAATTGGCCATGTTGCCAAAATGTTATCCGAAATGCTTCTAGGAAGTCACTAAATCGGAAGGTGTACTAGTCTATATGGTCTCAGGGACATTCTTACCAAATTTCATGCTTTCATCACCAAAGTGCATGGTTGACCCTTAATTTCCTTTATTCCATTACTATGGGTTCAAGTCACTGTAGCTCTGAAAATAAGGACTCTACGTGGAAAAGGTACTTATACAATTTTGTAGAACACATATTTCTGTACAACCTTTGTTTGGTACATTTCCTCCTGAGAAGCATAGTTCGCTCATAAAAAGACTTTTCAGTCTCTGAAGGGTAGCCAACCCGCAATTACGGGCCACCTGGGCGAAAACGGCCGTGGCGCCATATCTGGATTGGAAGAGTATGGTCTCAGGGACATTCTTACCAAATTTCACCAATGCACGGTTGACTTTTTTTCGTCCCTTAATTTGGTTCAAGTCGCTGTAGCTCCGAAAATACGGACCGTGCGTGGAAAAGTTACTATACAGGGTGTATCTGAACTCAGTGCCCCGACGTATATGACTGCCTTCCTAGCCACCAGAGGATCGATTTAAGTATAGGAATCATTATGTTTGGCC
>JYFJ02008205.1:0-13056 GCA_000934665.2 Catajapyx aquilonaris
GATAGACTGCGTCGGGAAGCTCAAAAAAAGCTCATAAATATGGACACGAGTATGATTTTTGAGCTCAAAGTGGCGGTGCTATCTTCACGGACCTCAATTTCTTGCCCGTTTTATGCCTATTTGTTTGCTTGTCTTAAAATCAGAAGTGTGGGCTCCTACTGCTCGTGTTTATAATTCTGGTAGTGATGATAAACAACATGATTGTGTATACAGCGGGTGGTTCAGTGAACAAAAGAAAATTTTACGTAAGCTTTACTGCACGATTAGGGGTGTGCGCCCCAGCCAAAATGCGACCAATGAATCGAATTAAAATACGAGCCATATACTGTAAATATTGTAATTTCGACATTGAGTTTGAACTGCACAAAATAATCCATGGAAATTAATCGAAATAAATTCAAATATTCTACTCTTTCACTTTTACTCTTAACTCTTATACTTAACTGTCACTCTTGCTCGTAAGTTGCGAGTAAGAGTTACGAGTCGTAATTCCTACTCTTAACAACTGTTATGCTTACTCGCAACTTTTAACTCTTACTCTTAACAACTGTTATGCTTACTCGCAACTTTTAACTCTTACTCTTAACAACTGTTATGCTTACTCGCAACTTTTAACTCTTACTCTTAACAACTGTTATGCTTACTCGCAACTTTTAACTCTTACTCTTAACTCTTACTCGTAATTCGTACTCTTACTCTTAATTCGTACTCTTACTCTTAACTCTTACTCGTAATTCGTACTCTTACTCTTAATTCGTACTCTTACTCTTAACTCTTACTCGTAATTCGTACTCTTACTCTTAACTCTTACTCGTAATTCGTACTCTTAACTCTTACTCGTAATTCGTACTCGTAATTCGTACTCTTAACTCTTACTCGTAATTCGTACTCGTAATTCGTACTCTTAACTCTTACTCGTAATTCGTACTCGTAATTCGTACTCTTAACTCTTACTCGTAATTCGTACTCGTAATTCGTACTCTTAACTCTTACTCGTAATTCGTACTCGTTACTCTTACTCTTAGCTCTTACTCTTAGCTCTTACTCTTAATTCTTCTATTTATACTCACCGCAAAAAGTATTACTGTTTGCCAGGCCATGCAATTTTAACCCAGTTGTATTGGACGTCGTCATAACATGCTGTATTATTTAACACAATGTGCACAGTTAATTCCGCGAAAAAATAGCAATAAAAAACAAAGGGTTTTGCTTGCAAACTGTGGCTGTATGGTGCGGTTGAGCGTTTAGGCTACCATGCCGACAAGAGTCGGGTAAACAATCTCGTCCAGTACGTTCACATAGAATGTCCCCACCCACCCAACTGTGTGAGAGGGGGTGGGTCCTAACTCCCAAAAACCGCGCGGTGGCGGAGGCAAACGATCCATTGAATCCTGCATGTTTTGCGGCCGCAATCCGGATCCTTAATCGCAATGGGCCACTACATTACCCCGCCTGCCTACACACCCACACACTCTAATTACCCCACAATAGGCTCCCCAAACTTTTTCTCCTGACACCATTTTTCCTTCCAAAAAAAAAAAAAAAACTGGAGCAAACTTGGGCACAATTTCAAAAGCCATAATGGTCAACGTTATGCAAACCGGAGATGAAAAGGCTTCCTTTTTATGATGCAAATTGAGCGCACTTCTCAGCCTAAATTACCTACTCATTTTTAGCGTGTGGAGAGGGCCGGCTCGCATGAACAAGAAAATGAATGGCCTAGACCTGTACTAAATAAGAGGATGACAGGTCAGGTAGTGTCTCACTTTACACAATATCAACCCCCCACAAAAATTTAGCCAAATTTGGTTCTTTGGGAGTGAAAAATCCTCTCTCTCTCTTTTTTTGCACAGCGTCCGACAGCATGCCAATCGATCTGCATGGTCCCAACACTCGAAAAACGAGCGGCCCATTTGCCGGAACCTTGACTAACTCGCGGCTCTAAGTCACCGTGTCTAAACCTGTCAACGACCCGTTACCTAAATCACACCAGGTTGTTCTCTCTCTATACCCTCTTTTTCGGCCCCAGGATTGCGTGACCACTTTTCAGTCCCGTTCTAAAGCCCAGTTTCTCTGATTGTTTTCTAATTTCCGGTTCACGTTCACTATTAGTCCTGTAGGACCACTGCCTTATATATTTTGGGCCTAATATGATTCGCTGCTTACATGTGTTTAGTTGTTGATTTTCGCGGTAAGTTTCTATACATAAAGAATATTTCTATAGTAAGCCTCCAACTTAGGTAAGTAAATCGCTTCCAATGCGTATGTCGAATTTTACGTAACTCGGGTCCATGTTCTAAAATATTCCGAAACCACAACACCTTTTGCTGGGTCCCAGGTCCCGGTCGCATGGCTTCAAATTAATAAGATATTGGCAAAAGGAACTGGGACTTCAGTAAAAAAATGTTGTAGTTTAGAAAATTTCGCTTATCAGTTTGCTTCGTAAATTGCGTATATTTATTGCATATATCGGAAACATGTACGTAAGTCAGGATATGCTTAAGTCGATTCTGAGTAAGTCGACACCACCGTAAGTCATGATCTGCAGTACGTAAGTCGAAACGAAGTAAGTCCGGATCTGCGTAAGTCGAGGCTACACACTGCCCAAAAAATCTAGTCTTGCCAATACCAATACCGGTGATTTGAGGGGTGTGGTGGAAAAACATGATAACTGACATTGTTGTCATTTTTTACCTAAACACCTAGCAACTATGTATAAGACATGACAAACAGTTTGGTATACGCCAAGTTCATGTATCATGCATGAGACTGCCACACGGACTAGATCAAAACCAGTATTCCCTATGATATGTTAAGAAAATGCAAACTTCAATTCGCTCTCCTGAAAAATTACGCCTTTGTCAGTTATCATGTTTTTCCACCACACCCCTCATTTCTCTGGCCTGTCTTTTCCTCAAAGTTTTTCTTTTTTTAAAAAACTACTGACTTTGGCTCGCACGCGCTTTTTCGATTCGAATCGTTTGGTTGAGACCCCCTCCCGTTTCCTCCAAAAGTCCATCAATGCGTAACGACATCGTCTCAGATGGCAACATTTCACTCCTCATGATGCCCACTTCGCAAGGCTCCTGTCGATTCAGACTCGATAAGGAAGGACGAAGCACCATGTTGTATCTCCCTCTTCAAGTCTCTCTCTCTCTCTCTGTGTGTGTGTGTGTGTGTGTTTTTTAAGCGATTGGAAAACGGCTTCTTGGGATCTCTTCCAGTACTTTTTTCTCTTTCCAAAAGCCTTATCGCCTCAGTGTCAGTTGGTATCACTGGTAAACACTCTTTGTTGGTACAGCGTGCCCCAGTTATACGAAGGTCAGGTAGACTTTGGGCACCTCAATTCGCGGCCCTTTCTTGGCACCCATTTGAAGCCCTGCAACGATGCTCACGCCCTGCTGTGAGCATCAGAAGATTGGTGCCAAGAAAGGGCCGCGAATTGAGGTGGCCTCGTACTGAGCATCAGGCCCTGCAGTGAGCGTTGGAGCCCTGTAACGAGCCTTTTATACTCGAATCACGCTAAGAGTAGCCTTCAGCGCTAGAGTTATCGTGACTTGAGTATACTGGTGTTGAGGCTCGTTGCAGGGTCCTGATCAGCCCTTCACTTTTTGAAATAAGTGTTGGAGTCATAAGTGTCGTCCACTTCTGCTGGATTATTCTGGGCCAGCACATTTGACTCCCCCCCCCCCCCNCCCCCCACCTCCCCCCCAAAAAACCCTTCCGACCTTCTCTCTCTGTGTATAGGACCAAGCTCGCTTCGCCAAGCTCTTTACCATAAATATCCGGGGCGCCGGCCCCGTTTGGGCGTAACAAATTTGGCAGGCCCAGCACTACCATTCCACATGAAGAGATTGATCTGCAAGTCGCCGCCTGCAAATGGACGCCATTTGGCACAGCTCCTTTGGGGGGATCCCCCCGCTACACACACACAGACGGACCACTACAGGGTGCTACAAGATAACAGGTTTTTCGGATGAAACGACCAACGACAACAACCTCAGTGTGAACCTGGCTGAAAGGGCGTGCCTATAGAATTTGGTTGGATCTTTGGGTCTAATTAGCAAGATGATGATGATGATGTTGGGTCGGAGGGGGATTCCCAAAAAGTGAAAGCTTGGTGGCGTCTTTTGCTTTAAGCCACTTGGAGACACCTCCATTAATTTGGCGCCGTATCTTCTCATTACTTCCAGAAGGAATTTATTTCCTCCTGAGTCGAAGAAGGCAAAAGGAGCTTCCTTGTTAAGATTGATGGCGGAGGCTTGAGTGCGCCAATTTGGGAATAAGGAAAAGGATGGGAGAAATTACGCAAAATTCCGCGATCTCTTCTCCTCCTCCCCTCCCTCCTCCCCTCGTTTCCCTATACCCTCATCTACCCCCGGAATTTCGCTGATTTGCGGTCGGAAAGTCTCGTTCTCTCCGCACAAAACGAGCCTTTGTCGCCGGAGCGAGAGCGATGAAATACTTCTTTTTTTTTTGCAGAATTTGGGGAGAAAAAAATTAGTCGACTCCAACAAGGGCATCTTCAGAACGAGAGACGGAATTTTTAAGAATCCTGAAGAAGAAGAAAAAAATCTAGGGTAATCATTCTGGAGTGGATTCAAATTCAGGACGGTTCTGACTGAATTACACGACTTGCAGTGTGTCACAATTGAACACAATAATTGTGGCCGGTTGTATGAAGTTCTAAATTGAGTCTTCTTCACAGATAAGCCTGAATTACATTTTTGTATAATATTTTATCAATGCTTTTCTTTTTATGAAAAAAACTCTCTTAGGAAACCTATGGCCCAAATTTTGCAACACACCCGGCCCGCCCTCCACTTGGATCATACACAGAATTGGCTAGGCGTGACTTGTCCCTACACGCGTTGACTTATCATCAACGTGCATGTAGTACTACTTTCCTCCTGAGAGTGACAGTAGTGTTCAGAGAGGATACGCGCCATCTCGTAGTGGAACATCATACTACATGCAAGTGGAGGGTGGGCCGGGCAGATGGCGCGCATCCTCCCTCTCTGCACACTGCTGCCGCTCTCAGGAGGAAAGTAGGACTAGATGCACGTTGATGATAAGTCAACGCGTGTAGGGCCAAAGTCACGCCTAGCCAATTCTATATGTTTATGATGAAGAACTAAAAACTGAACATGTACATGAGTTAATTAATGAGTTTTCGAACATTTTGCAAAAAAATAATATTTAAATCCCTGCACTTGGCAAGTGCTTGGAATGATGGCACTCCAGTCTTCCTCTCTCTTGTTGAGCACCACACACCTAGGCCGCAATCATAAATTTGTGCGTTGCATAATCGCGCTAATCCACACCACTCATTACCATGTTCACACCCTATGCATGGGGCTCTACTTTTTGTGTGTGTGTATGGGGAATGGGCCAGCACTTGAGCGTCGATTTAGGGGGGGTAGGGCTGGCGGTGCTCTCTCTCACTCTCTCTCGCGTTTTGATCCTATCAGGCAGAAAATATGAGTTCGCACAGGATCATTCCGTTTTATGCAGGGGTCGGCCGTAAAGAGGAAAAACCGCCAGCGCTTACTGTTATGCCCATAACCCCTTTCCGGACCTACCCACTTTTTCTATTCCAACCCTCTGTTCTCTCTCGGGTGTTCTTTTTTTTGTGTGTGTTCGACATATAGCTTGGTGCTGCTGACAAAAAGCTCGATTCTTCCGTGTGTATTACAGGCGTCATCTTGTTGCAATGCGCCTTCACGAAAGGAGAGAAAGTTGAAGTGAGAGGCGATCAGAATCAAAGGCTCGAAATGCAGGCAGGGGTAAATAACTGGGCCCCCCTGCAAAAAGCGGGTGAGTTTTCTCCTCCATTGTACTCGAAAACTGGAAGAGTTACAGAGATGGCTTTTACTCATTTTTGAAGCTCTGTCTATGTACATTTACAGACAAATAGATGACACAGAAATCACAAGAGGAGGGGGAGAAACAAAAGACTAGCGACACCCCCCAGACCATATTTTTGACCAGAGTATCCCAGTAATGTACTAGACAAGCAGTAACTTTACAGTACACTGCAGTACTACGCTAATAGCAGTTATTAGTGACGACCCTAGTAGCGCCCCATCAGTCATATGCATATGTGTGCCTGGTGACTCTTTTGGCTCCTGGGCCTCCAATTATGTAGGAAGTATACAGGCAAGCAAAGATGAATACGTCCCTACTTGCCCTTAAAGTTGAGCCTTGGACGAGTATAAGAGCATGCAAGCCTTTGCCAAGATGAAGTGGTGGATAGAGGAGGCAAACGGAGCCAAGTAGTGAGGAGTGCGGCTCTCAGGTGCGACCTGGCGCGTTGCAAAGGCGACAACCTGGCCCCCTTTCTCCCAGCCCGCAATTTTCCTTAATGGCGGAATAGCATAAACGACGCAGGCAAGCAAGCAAGCAAACTAGAAGAGGGGAGCGCTAACTGCGGCAGTCAAACTCCTCCGTCTCCGGGACGATGCTTAAAACCCGATGTAATTAGCAAGAGTAGCATGCTCGACTCCTGGGTGGTGGTAGCGAGTGCTAATTTTAGCAGCCATTCATCAGTGTCTTAATGAATTTCGCCATATTGCCTTTGAGCCAGCGCCCCCTCCTCCCCACCTTATCGTCCGACGTCCACTTACTTGGGGAGGGCCCCCTCTGCTCATCTATGCTTCAAGTCAACACACACATACACACACATACAATGTACTATTTATGGCCCACACTTGCTGTCTTGCCCAACCAAATCAAGGCTATACAGGGCTAACGGCACATTAATTGCAATTATAATAATCCAATAATTTCGACTCTAAGACCTGGCTTTCACAGCAGTAATAATACTTGAGCGCACTCTTTTATCTCTCTATTAGCAGTAACTTGGTAGTACTCTAATAGTAGTATTTTAGCGACAACTGTAGTAACCGCTATTATCGAGTATTATAATAGCAGTTACTTGGGAGTAACTTATTGGTAACACTCTAATAGCAGTTATTAGCGCCTACGCCAATAGCAGAATCGTGGTAGTACTCTAATGGCTGATATTAGCCAGTAGCAGTTATTTTTAGAAACATCTTAGATGCGACAAGTAGGACCACGTACACTTGGTTTCTCGTGTTTAAATTGGTTGCTGGGATGAGCAATTCGTAGCTATCCATGTACAGTGGTACGGCGATGTATTATTAGATCCGCCTGATCCCCCCCTTTCGTCAACATGACGTGGCTTTTCATGAAACGAAATGAACAGAGAAGGGAGCGCAGGAAATCCGCAGGGGCTCACTTGAAGAATGATGAAGAACAGAGAGAGAGAGAGAGAGAGAGAGAGAGAGAGAGAGAGAGAGAGAGAAAGGTCTATTGCACTGCTTGGACTTGCAAATGTCGGAGGTCGCTTTCCTTTGGTTGCTTGATGGACTTGCAGGGTTCCAATATCTGAAGCGGGGGGTTTCCCGTTGTCGGAAGGAAAAACAAAACAAAACAAAACCTCGACAACATCCCCTGGAGGAAACAAGTCTCGAAGAGCAAAGAGAGGAAAAACTATTTGACAAAACGAGAGTTCAAACGCAGTTTGTTCCAAATGACTTATTGATGTCATCGACAACTTCATGTATAACTTATTTCCGGCGAAAAAAAGATTGTCGTACTGCACTACATCTCTAATAATGATTCATAATAAATAAGCAAAACAACAAGAAATGCGTAAAATTCACACCTAAGCCTGGCATTTTATTGTGACTGGATTTTGCGCATGATAAGCATCGTTGTCACTTCCTAATGAACTAATTAGACAGGTTGGTCCTAATGTGCAGATCCAAACCTGATGAGTACGCAGCACAGCTCCAGGCCCAAAAACTATTTAATTATCGCCTCTTTCTTTTTAGAGAAGAGCGCCAGAGATATTCAAGGAAAGGGATGGTCTTCGCAATACTCCAGACGCACGATGTAATTGAATCGAGTTTTTTTTTTCCAAGGGTATTGCAGAGGGCTGTTAAGTGACACCAATGAGCCAAAAAGTGTCGGCTCCAATTTTCTAGGAACCACAACCAGGCCCCATTCTCCCTTGGCTCGCCTTTCGGAAGCCCAACAATGCTATTCCCAAACGCAGTTGGAAGAAGAGCAATAGCAAAAGGAAAGTGATAGAAAATCCGCGCGAAAGAAAAAAACAACAACTAAGGCCTGAATATTATAGCTGTTATAATACATGAGAAGGAAATCAAACAAAAAATACAATTAAATATTAATCGAATTAGGTATATGAATGAAAAAGCAGGTGAAACTCAAAATTTCATTAAGCTTTATTTGAGAATTATAATTATAATTACGAATGAAATGAATTAATTATTAACACGATGAGTACAGCGTAATATCCACAGCTTAACATGAAAAACTAGTGATATTCATAAGCAGATGAAATCATATTATTATGAAAAGTAGTGTGAAACTGTTGGGTCGGATACTGTAACACCTGACAGCGGAGAAAAAGCATACATTTGAGTGAGTGATAAGCAAACAGGCCGGAAAAAGAGTCCAAATTGCTTTGATATATTTAATCCCCCTTCCCCTTTTAGCTCTCTATAATGTACCACGAGCTTGTCAAAGGTAACTAGCATCACTCTCTCTCCCCAAATTTTTTTGGATAAAAAAAGTAGGATGACGGGGACATTTTTACCCCAACCAGTCCCCCCCTTTCGATAACTAAACATGACAAACTTTGAGGCAAATATTTGCCTACACGTCCATTAGTTACCATAACATAGAGCCACCCCCGTAATGGTAATTGCAGTGACATAAGCAGATTTGAACACGTGCATTTTAGCTTCTGGGCGTTTCATTTGCATCCTACTTTACGCCGTGTTGAAGCCCCAGTCGATTTTAATTCAGCCAGAGCCTATCCGACGGATGGCTCTACCCAGATTTTTACTAAACTCTCTTTTACCCTAAAAAAGTGAATTGGAATGGGGGAAAAATCTATCCATTTGAGAGATACAGTTTCAACATGGCTGCCTTCCCTCGACAATTCAGAGGACGTTTCCAACCAGTAAATTAGCAGTGATCCCAAGTCTTTTCTCCTCATCTCCTGTCCCTTTTTCCGCCTGTCATCACCCTGTCCTTTCTGTGCTCGTCAAACCGACTTCAGTTCGGAGCCACTGACGGACGAATAAGATTCGGAAAAAAAAGGAGAGAGAATAGGATCAGATTTTTTTCTTCTTCTCCCAGCTCTCAACTCTTCTCTTTATGTCAGAGTTGCATTATCTTAGGCCCACCCGCTCGGGTACAACTGAATCACCAAGTTTTCCCCCACCCCCATGATATGGTACGTAATTCAAGAAACATGTAAGGATGGAAACCGATATATCGCATTGTGAATTTCGTTTCGATTCTCAATATACGCCATTATCGAATGCCATACGCGATATCTTGGCCCTCGATATATCGTATCGATATTCCGATTCTCGATATACACATCGGTAATCTGACTAAACATATCGTGTCGATATTTTGGATCTCGATATATTGCATCGATATTTCGATACTAGATATACGCATAGATATTCTGAGTCGACATATCTCATCGATATTCCTATTCTCGATATCCGTATCGATATTCCGATTCTCGATATCCGTATCGATATTCTGACTAGACATATCGTGTAGATATTTTGGCTATCGATATATTGCATCGATATTCCGATTCTCAATATACACATCTATATTCTGACTCGATATATCATGTCGACATCTTGTTCTCGATATATTGCATCGATGGTGCTACTTTTAATACATCGCATTGAGATTTAGATTCTCGATACACATTTCGATATTTTACTCGCTATATCACGCTGATATTTTGGCGTTCGATATATCGCATCGATATTATTTTGTAGTTTCGATAACTCGCATTCATATTCCTACTTTTAAGTTCAATGACTCCTGTTACGACAGTAATATGAGGACAATGGTGACGCCATTTTTAGAGGTAAGAAACCAGAGAATACTTCTTTTCCCAAGTCGGTTGCTAGCTGGGACGTAGCTAGGGTAGGAGCCGACTTGTTACCGATGTCGGGGTGACGGGGGAGGTTTGAATAGAACGGAATTCAACAGCTAAGAGTCGTGGCACGGTGCGGTCACGGGGAGATAAGGAGTCGGGGAAAAAAAGGTCATTGAGGTTCAAACAAGGCGTCTAAGGGGCCTGCTTAGGCCTGGCCCAATTCCCCCTCTTGATTGCGGCGGTTCTTTTTATACGAATAAGGGCTGGGGGCTGCCAAGAATCAAAGGTGGCCTAGCCCTGGACAAAGGAAGACTTCTCTCCTCCCCCCCCCCAACCTCTTTCTCCACCCTTTTCGACGACATGTCGCCAACGTCGTTCTTTTTCCTCCGGTCACACGTCTTTGCACGTGATCCCCAACCCCATCGTCTCTGGGACACTAAGGGACTAAGGGACCAATCGCGAAGGATGTTGGCGTCCATGTTAAAAGCACGTGCATGGAATTATTATAGGCAGGGATAATTCGATACATCGCACATGCAATCGATATATTAGCTTCATTTCGCATGGTTGATATATTTAAAAACAAATACGTATATAGCACATGAAATTTCATATTGTATTGCATCGATATATCGATTTTATGATACCTTGATAGGGCTATATCGTTTCTTATGATCTAAAATCACATATATATCAATTTTTTGATAATTGTGATAATTATATTGATATATCGATTTCGGACGCATTATAGACCTATGACTATATCGGGTTTAGATGTATTGTATTGATGCATCGGTTTTTAGACGCATTATATCGCTATATCGATATATTACAATTGCATATCGATTTTGACGTCGATTCTCTGTGTGCGATTTTCGATTGACACACACGAGTGCGATATTTCGATTTTCAATATATTGGTGCGTACGTTACATTGTTACGTGACCTAGCAGATGTCCTCCCTGCGTCATCAAAATGGCCGGTTAATCAGTCACTTATAAAACGCCCCTCGTATGATAAGAAATCAGCATTATTGAAGTTTGGCTAAGCTGCAGCTAGTTTTTACATCATAAATTAATGCCTTAAAAAGTTGCTACAATAGTGACAATTTTTCAAGAAACAATACTTGTTGTCAAACTGGGTTAGTAGGCGGTAGGCTAGTCCCTAATTGCCATTCAACTTGCTAACCCGTCGCGTCGCCCCCAGTACAGTTAACTCCAGGTTGTAACAAACGTGAACTTGCATAAGCGGGTTCCCCCCCGGCATTAAAATTCCAAATTGCAAATGAATACATGAACCGGGGCCAGAAATCGCCCAATAAAAATCCAGCACGTAATATGCACCCCCAGCAGCGATTCGGTTAGTTTCCACTCGGTACAACACACACTCGCTACAAAAAAAGAGAGAGAGAGAAAGTTTCCGGTTTGTATCGCACGCTTGGACCATTGATGCAACGGCCAATTGCCACGCACATCATTCCTCTCTCCCTCTGTTTATTCCGCCACATCCATTCAACTGGACGTAAACACTATTTTTTATTCGACAAGTACCCCGGGAACTATCGATACGACGTGGACACCTGAAAATACAGGGTGAATCATATTCAGGAGCATCATTAGCCAGATAATTTGTGTGGCAGACACAGCCCACGGCACTTCCATCGCTTCGGTGGATATTTGACACCTCGTTAGACTATTTCTCATTTAAAAATGGCTTATAGAACGAGCCTGTCCGTCCGTCCGTCTGTGGACAGGTATCGGGGCCTAACCCACAAGAAATATCAGAAAAACGGGTTTGGGATTCGGATTCAGCGGACGAGCTGCCACTGCCGGATTTACAGGTTCAATCTATCCGTCAAGGTCGAGTCTACATGCTTTATAAATAATTTTAATTAGGTTACTCGGCAACGAGAAAAGATACTGACAACATTATATGTCGTTGTTGCCCAATTTGAGTTCCATCGGCAACGAGAAAAAGTCTACTCGAATCTCCCTCCCGTGATTTGCCAATCTTGTTTGAAGCCAATTATCTGGGTAACGAGGCTTCGCAGAACAAACAACACCTCTACATATAATGATCCTCCGGTGGCCACGAGTCCATCCATGGAAGTGTGTCCGAATCATTTATGGAGCACCCTGTATAATGATGGTTACCGGGACAGGAGTGGTAAATCCTGGCCATTTGTTGGCAGAGCAAGCCACATATTACGAGGGGTGAATCCAATCCGCTCTCTCTTTTTTTCCGGGGGAGGTTTGGGGTGGGGGGGTGTAGAGGAATAACCGGAGTGCCTGTGGTGGGGCGCAGGAATCCCAAACAGGGGAGGGGGAGGGGCGAGAGTATAGGATAGGGGGGGGGGGCGCTAAATAACTTGCGCGGGACGGCTAAATTAATCCACGCCACAGGATAAAAAAGAGAGAGGGGGGCCACAACCCGCATATATATTGCTATCTGAACGAGCAGCCGCTATTTGTCTCGTGCGAGAGGCAGTGTAGCCACCAGAGACTTAGAAGACTGACGCCCCACCTTTTTTCAGAATGTCTTGGTCGCCATATCTGAAAACTTGGTAAAAATTTGAACTCCATGATTCGACCGACAAAATTATAGTTTTTTGCGCATGTCTAAATTTTTGCGTAAGTTGGTTCTACGCAATATTTACGTAAGTAGGGTCTACGTAAGGTCTATGACGTAATGTCTACGTAAGATCCAAGTAACTACATACGTAAGGTAATAATAAGGTCTACATAAGTAAGGTAATAAGTAAGGTCTACATAAGTAAGGTAATAAGTAAGGTCTACATAAGCAAGGTAATAAGTAAGGTCTACATAAGCAAGGTAATAAGTAAGGTCTACATAAGCAAGGTAATAAGTAAGGTTTACATAAGTAAGGTAATAAGTAAGGTCTACATACGCCTACATGCCTACGTAAGTAAGGTGTCCGTACGATCTACGTAAGTTGGATATACGTAAGTCGGTACTTGCTATATTTTAATGCAAATTATCTCGGTAACTAGGCGACGGAGGCCAAATGACACCTTTACATTAAGTGGTCTACTGAATCCAAGGAGTTGATCCCTGAAGTTTGGGGGGGGG
>JYFJ02008206.1:0-13049 GCA_000934665.2 Catajapyx aquilonaris
CGCAGTGCCACCTGGCGGATTTTCAACTTTTTTGGGGGGCGAGCTTTCCATTGGAGGCATAGGCCGGTTGGCATACTAGGTCTTGTAGGTACTATAGTTCTAACTTCTAAGGCGCCTAGCGAGCGTCACTTGTTTCCGTACCCCGCGCGTCAGAGACATCTACCGGACACCACGAAAAGTACGTGGCATGTGTGAACAGTCTTCTCACGATCATGATGATACAGTCCGGAAATCATGATCTTCTCGGGGAAGATCACGATTTTAGTGGCGTGTGTGAATGGCCCTTATACAGTCGGAAAACTTCCACAAAGACAACATGCCTCATTACCGCCGGACCTTAGCGGAGAGGGAGAGGGGGGAACTGAAGCAGGTCGCGTATCAAGTTCCTTGAGCTTTGACCCGCCGCTACATTTCAGTGAACATGTGGACGATAATGAGCTCTGAATCTTTGCAGGTTACCAGGATCTCCGCGGGCAGCGCTAGCTGTACGATATTACAGTATCGAATACCGTAGCCGATTGCGCCTTTGACATAACGGAATTTGCTTGCGCGGCGTCAGATTCAAAAACTGACCACATTTTTGGAATAAGGGAGTCTTCCTTGATCTTTGAAGCCCAACATGCAAAATCACTGAACCCTTCCTTTAACGTGACTGACGCAATCGTTTCCGGTTAGGCTACGTACCCTATGTATATACTACATACTACTCGTTAGCAGTAGCTTACAACTGTTTACAAAGCAGTAACCGTGGTTTTTATGACTGGCAGAGACAAGGTCCTATCAAGACGAAAAACCTATCAAGACGAAAAACCCATCCATATAATTACCAACTCTAAAATTATCATAGAGATGTGATATGTGAATGGAGAATTCTGTGTTTCAATAGTTTTTAACCTCCCTTTGATGTCATCGTGCCTAGTGTCGCCATGTAGTTAGTTTCAAAAACCCTCATTTTTGCTTCTGTCCTTCTTATTAGGCACTGAAAAAAGGGTCCAATCGCAAGGGATGACCGCCGCAATTCGCGGGGACCCCAGGCTGGCTGGAATTGTCAAGATGGCGATGGCTCTGCCACTTATGCCCCGAGAGAAGATACTGGAGGGGGTGGAAGTGGTAGAGGCTGAGGTGGAATTTGCTCAGCCCACAATCGGCAGCATTGGGCCGGTCATTTTGCAGATACATAAGGCAGGTCTGGATCCAAGGTTATGGACCAGACATATTGTCAGTTCACGACCAAGAAAGGCGAACAAATAATAATGTTGAGAGTTTTCATGCCAAGCTGTTGAGGAGGATGGGATACCACCCAAATGTGTGGGTGTTTCTTGGTAGGTATAATTAGGAAACCTGATGATGGACTCAATTGTTATTTCGGGGTTATAATTTTGTACCAAAATATTTCAGAGAAACTTCGTGGCATCGAATTGGCGGCACGGCTATAGATTATGCACGTACCCTGCAAGGCCTCCAAATTTCTCGCCCGAAGAAGCATAAGTACCTCTTACAGGACGCACAAATTGTTTGCGCTAACCAGAACTTAGGGAGAAACATATATGACATCAAGCGGTTTCTCGTTAAAACAGCCCACGCTACCGCGTGGATCATTAATCTGGTGACTGCAGGGCAGGCAGGAGATGACGCCGCGTCGCAGGCAGGCCATCATGATCCCCTGGTCTGCGTCTGCTGTCTTCTCAGTCCTAGGGAATATATCTACATTCCTTGTGGGCATGGGTGGGTGTGTGTGCCTCCAGGAAGCGGCCGAGTCCTATTTGGTTGGGCTGTTTCAAGACACAAACTTGTGCTGCATTCATGGTAACCCACAACCATCAGGCCAAAGGACATTGACTTGGCCCTAAGGATCCGCGGTAATTCATCTCCCATTAATCTGTATCTGTAATAAAGGTTTTTATAACCAAATAGTGTGATTACATACACTACCTTAGGTAATGATTAGCAATACTATATTCCATCGTAGGTTGGTTTATTATTATGCATGCAACAATCCAGGTTCACCTTCACCAGCGCCTGGGAATTCCACATCGGCTCTTGACAACATATCCACCCGCCACCCACCCACCCACACACGACACACCCACAGACACCCACCCACACACACAATAGGTTCTCAAGCTAAATAGAGGAGTGGGTGGGAAGGGGCAATTAATAAGCTCTATTCTGGTGTCTCCTGTTATGCAATCTAAATCATTTAAAATTTAAAATTAAAGTAAAATTTGTTACATAAATTTACCTTTGCATTTTAAAAATGAAACTGACATATACGTACATCATAAATTCTTCATACTAAGAATAAAATGTTAATTAAGCACTATCATGGTTTTAAAAACTACTGATGATGAAACATGTAGGCCTACTCTCTGTATCACCTGATCCCATTGCGATCCCAAAATGAAACTTTGGGAGGTGCAAGAGGAGTACAACGTATTTTTGGGAATTTTTTCAAAGATTGAGAAATGCCGTTTTTTAAATATTTAAATTCAAAGATTTAACTGAGATTAAAATTTTAATAAATATGGTAACCTCTGTCAAGTTACATTTCAAACCAAAGCCCATCGAAAAACCTTTAATATGAGATATATCCCAGGTTTATATCTCATCTGGTTCCTGAGAAGATAATATTGAGTATGTCAAAACGCAGCAATTTTTACGTCAAAATTGGAACATTTAATATTTAATAACTTTTGAATGCCAGGCAAAAAAAAATCTTTCCTGTGGTTGTCATTCATAATATGTAAGGACACTGGCACACCAAGTTTCATCAAAATCCAAGGGGTCAAGGCCAATTTTAATTCCAAACTGTGATGATTTGACATGGAATGACACAATAATGTATTGAAAATAACACTTTCAGTGGGCGAAGGGTGGGTGTGTGTGTGTGGGGGGGGCAAGGAGACCATGTCCGCGCAATTTTTAGGGGGTGAGGTAAGATATTGTCCGCTTCTGTCCACACACTGAAAAAATATGTCCGCGCGGATTATGGACGGCCCCATTCGAGTGCATGAAGCAGTGCTTGGTGAAGAGAACCGCTTGCATTACTTTTTCCCTGATTCTGGAAATGAAGTCAGCCGCGTATGTCGACAGGCAAGGGAAGGACCTTCTTGTACTGGCACCGGCCAGAGAATTCTTCATCTACTCTGTTTCCTCGTTTCGTAAGGACGCGGTCATTCGCGGGACGTACAACCAAGTGGCGAAAGGCTTGGTGCAGGGAGGGCTCATGGACTATGCGCTCAGAGTTAGTAGACACATGTATTTCAGGCAAGGATTGTCCAGTGCCAGAAAGCAGAAATACACAAGTGGCCAGCTGAAGCCTCTCGAGTTTGGGAATCTGCACAGTTTATTATTGCTGTTGTCGGTCGGATGGTGCCTTGCTATTGTCGCGTTCCTGGTTGAACTGTGTGTTACCAATGGTTAACACCGACAAGCAGAACTGCACAATAGTTTCTTGCTGTAATAACCGTAATAAGCACTATTCATAAGCCACACCTTTCATATTCTGTACGTATATTATTCCTGTCTATCACTTGCACAATCGCAGGTGCCTGTCATCAGTAATCCCATTTATAAGTATACTAGCAGGTTACCCGGCGTTGCCCGGGTATGTTGGGGTGCTGGTCAAGGTAGGGGTACATATACACTATTTTAGGAAGTGTGTTTGTTTGTAAAAATTTCCCTTCCGTACACTCGAAACTCGATATGTCTTAAAATAGGCCTTATAAGTTGCAATAAGCCAAAGTTTGTCACTCTCTGTGATAGATTACCTGCTTGTCTTATAGTGTAGTCGACACAGATATTCTGATTGGATGTGTAAAAAGAGGATTGAGGATGGAGTTGGCCCAGGAAAAGACTTCACAGCCGTGTGTTTTTTCCCCCCTGCATTTTTGCCCCCTTGACCCCCCAACCCCACTTCACACCTCCATCTCGTTCCATATGTTTGCTTCGAAGAACTCGAGAAATGTACTCTCACGTACAGTACTACAGACGTACAGATGCATGGTGGAAGAAATTTTTTCAACACGGAGTAATATTAGTAAATACTGTATTATTTTATTGTATTTATTTTTGTCTGGAAGTCTACATTCTAATTCCACGAAATCCCGGAATGACCATACGATACGAACTCACGTGAGGTGGCCAATTATTAGCGTAATTGGTGCATGCGTTGAATTTACCGGCGATGGTTTAATTTGCTAGGTATTGAACTTGCATAAGGGCATTTCCATGGGAATTGAATTGATATATTGTTGTAAGTTAATTGTTAAGGCCCGAGAAGAGAGAAGATTCGGGAATATGCGTGTTGTAGGAGTTAGGTTCATTTTCGGAAACTGAAACATGCGGCGTTAGATTCCTTGGAAAATGTAACCCCCGATATGCTAATTTAAGGCGGTGTAGGGGCTTTCCCCTGGATTTCTATAAGGGACAAACATCCAAACTTCCTTATTTATAGATATAGAAGAAGAAGAAGAAGATAAGTTCGCGTATACATAGGTTCCCTATTATTATAACCCGGAGGTCAGGCTCCCCACACAGACTGTCGTTACTGATATCAGGCTGGTGGCACACAATTTCCACTGAATGTGTCAGTTGTAATGAGGCCAATGGCAGCGTCAGGCTTGGGTGGTCCTGAAGTAATTGTTTATCATTATACACGTATAAACAAATACTTATGACTTATATGCTGTAGTAGTAGTACACACAAGGCTTACGAAGGGACAAAGTAGTGAAATCTAACAGCTTCCTTTCACTTTTGTAGCTTGTGCTGAATGTAGTGACTGCAGCCTCGTATTGTCCGCAGGCTTTCAGACCACTGTCAACATTCTGAGAAGTAACATCACTCAGTACATTTGCAGTAAACACTTGCATTTCTTTATAATACACTGTAACATTGTAACGTCGCACGCATTCGTATGCAGTGTCTGATGGCTTCCACTGTATGTCAGCAGAGTTATAGGAGGTGGCAGCGGCTCTTATTTTTGCAGGAGGACTGGGAGCTGAAATGTAACAAATTAATTACAAGATTGGACAAGTCCTCGGTTGAAGAGACCCATTTGAGCAGGGTCATCTCGTTCCCGCCATTTCTTCTGGCCGCTTCGAGAGCAAATCCGTCGTGCAGCCTTGACTTCAACCTGCCATTATGTGCGGGCTATCACATACAGACACGGACATGCGGTCTTTTCTGGGTCTTTTGCCTTGCGCGGCGGATGATCCAGAGATCTGCTTCCGCTCCTGCAACGGTTTGAATCAAACAATAATTGATCGATCGGCAACAGAAGTTCGATTGTATAGTCATTTTGGTGTCGTTTCCTTGGTTTTCAGGGTAGAGGAACTCAATTATGACATTCCCAAAACCCTCACATGTCAACTTTTGTTGTCCGGAGTACGTGAGTACCGATGGGAGCTGTCTGTCGTCTACCGCCATCCAGCATTTCTCCTTCGATGATGATAAAATTATTAAGATCCTTGCACATTAAAAAAAGTTTCGATGTTACATTGAATGCATCACTAACTACTGACCATTCCCTGTCACATAGCATGACGTTGGAATTGCCCCGTATGGAGTAATATTATTCCAACAATTAGGGTGGTAGACGACAAACAGCTCCGATCGGAACTCACGTATTCCGGACAACAAAAGTTGACATGTAAGGGTTTTGTGAATATCATAATTCAGTTCCTCTACCCGGAAAACCTAGGAAAAGTCTCAAAAACTACTGACGCACCCTATCACATTTTTTTTTCTTCAATTGCGCGACTGTGCCAAAATTACCAGAAGCTTTTATTGGTTGCTCCAACAGTCCAACCCTGAAAATACTCCATAAGGTGCCTAGAACGTGGTAAAATTGGGTTTAGGCTCGAAGTGCATGATTCCGTCAAACAATGATTGTAGGACAAAGGGGATCGGGCAGTGGCGAGACGAGGCGACCGAATGAAGTGGGGTCATTATTGCGGCCGTTTGCACTCAGGTGGTGGACGACAGTGATGGGTGAGTACTGGGCACATGCCCCTCAACCAGAATGCACAGTTCAGTGACACTTGACTTGAGCTTTCCCGTGGCTTTCCGTCTCTAATCTCAGGCACAACTTCCGTTTCCCCATGCCCAGAGCATGTCTTCATAATAAGCGGGAGATTTTTTTCACTCACATGACGTCACTACCCGGCGCGCGGCGCTACCCTTCCTCCCAGCTTCCTCCTATTCACCCTGGTTCGCCCTGGTTACAACCCCTAAACCCCCCCACCCCCTCCCTACGCCCCTTAGTACAGTACATTACAAACTTAATTACTGTAACACTATTAATAATTATGGAAATCTGGAGGATACAGAGAAAGCATTTCAAGTTATCGGGACTACTGACAAACTGTCCGCAAATACCAGTCATACGCTAGAACATTTTACTGCGATTATGTACGGTGGAAAGTGCAAACACACAAGCGTGGACATGCTCAGGAGGGATATGTTCGTCGGGGAGAACAAACCCCTCTACCTGATGCCGCCAACTTCAGATGCACTCCATCAGCATTTGCTACGAGAAGCATACCAGGCTGGTCAGGTGTGGGGCAGGTCTCTTCATCTTTCATGGAGATCCTCCTCCGGATCCCTCGTCATCGGGGTGCACCTTACAATCAAGTGGATGGGAGCCCATATGGACCACCCTCCCAAGCATTTGGGAGTCATGCAGAGCACTAGATCTGTGCAAATGCAGGACAGCCTGCCAAACCCTTCGGTGCCCCTGCCATGCAGCTCAGCTGCTTTGCACACCTGGCTGCAAGAACTGCAAGGGTGAATGTTCAAACAAAAGGTAGGAACGTACGTTTATCTATTGACACATGGCAATAAAAACTGCGGATTAAATAATGATTTATTGTTCCAGGACTCATGAAAAGGAAAATCAAGACTTCTCCAGGGGACACATGAATATAAAGCCTGGGTGTGTGTGTGTGTGTGTGTGTGTGTGTGTGGGCGCGCATTGCTATCCTTGTGAGGAATTTTGTCATTACGAGGTAGTTTTCCTGTACCTCATAGTGAACACACGCCTCACAAGGATAGGGAAAAATCGAAAAAATACCTCATAAAGACAGTAAAAATATATTTCACCAAAATTTCGGGTGTTTCCTTGTAGGTTAGGTTAGTTTTAAATTTTAAATTTTGGAAAAACCTCACAAGGATAGGAATGCGCGCCTATGTGAGTGTTTGTGTGTATTATAAGGTGAATTAAATGAAATTTAAGGATATTAAATTCCTTCAAACAACTTTTGCTGATGTCACATTTAGCCTCAATATGCCAAGAGTAGTCGGAAATAAATGCCATACCCAAGAAGTTTTTATTTCGAGGCAGCACAGACCTCTCCCCAAGGGGGTAACCACTCGACTGAAAAGTGTACACTGGAGTACCAAAATTCAATGAGTACCAAGGAGTATCAAAGAGTAAAGTACCTAAGGAGTACCTGGGAGAACCACTGGCAGGTGTACACCGGAGTACCGAAGTGATTACCCCCTTGCCTCTCCCAATTTGCAGAAGGCCTAAGTTTTTTTAATGCTGTCGATGGAGCCGTAATGGTAGGTTGGATCAATTTCACGATGGTTGATTTAGTTTCAGAAGCACATAATTTCACATAAACGACACCTTACACGACTAAGTAAGATTATTTTCAAATTTTCCCGCCATTTTGGAAAATCGGCCGCCATCTTGGATCTAAAAGTTAAAAAAGATGGCGCTACGGGGGAAATCGGTCCTTGGTGCGTAGACAACATTCCTACAAAGTGGCTTGCCGTTATAGTAATTTTCCGCTTTTTTACAGAATTTTTTAGGTTTTTTGAAAACCGGCCGCCATCTTGGGTCCTAAGGGACGAAAAAGATGGCGCCACGGGCAAAATCGCTTATTTTGGTCTAAACTACAATCCTGCAAAGCGGCTTGCTTTTATCACGATTTGCCGCTTTTTTTGGCGTACCTCCTGCACTAATAGTGTTTACACACAATGTTGTGTATCGCGAGGTTTTATGAAAACTTTTCTCATGTCCCATTCAGGACGTGTACAGTATGTCCATGATTCAATGCCACTCAAATTTTCAACCCCGTCTTACGACCAGCAACTTTCTATTTCTTTGTTGTCACTCCGCGAGCCCTCTCATTCAATTTTTCATTACCATTGTCTTCCTCATTGCAGGTTTTGCCAAATTTTGGCTACGGGTGCGCTAGTAGTAATAATAATAATATTGGGTTTAGTGCACCGCCCTTGGTCATGGAGCCATTTTTAATGTGCAGTCTTTTTTATATTTCATAAAGGAAAGACAACTTCTATCAAAACCTGGTATGGAAATAATAATGATTCGATAAAAAATGACGCAGTTACAGCTGTTTTGCCCTGCCCGGCCTACACAGCTTCTGGGCGCGGGCCTCGCCGTGCCGATGTCCGGCATTCCTGGCGACGATATTCCCGTGATTGTGATTTTGTACCCCTTAAAAGAAATATTAATATCTCGATAACTAAATTTAATCTCGTAAAACTGATTGCTCCATAAGTGTTCAATCGGATGCGGGTTTCACATTTTTTTTTTTTTCAAAAAAATCGATGACTATGATTTGACACCTTTTTTCACTCACTGGCTGATCTGAAATGGAACCACCCAGTAACAATATTCGTCATATCGTCCATTCAAAAATACTCAATTAATAGTGCATAATCAACGGCGAATGTGCTGCCGCATTTTTGGTCGGGACAGAAGAGGAGGGTTGCTAATCGGGAGTGGCAAAGCGGAGAAAAATGTTACATAAAAAGTTTGACCGATTCACAGAAACTAAATGAAAGAGACGTTATCTGCCGCTGTTTCTCCACCCCCGCATTCATTCCCTCCCATGTAACGCGGAAGATACTTTCCCCGTCAAATGTTTTCCATCACACTCGATCGACTCTTTCATGGTCTATCCCTACCTATCATTTTGAGCAGCACGCCAGAATAAAACTATTGCACTTATTGACATTCGATCGGAATCAACAATTGGCACACCAATCAGAACCAGCAAAATAAAACCGGAATATTTGCCTTCCTACTAGAATTTCGGAGACACCTTTATCGCTGCTTACAAAGACAGATAAGCGAGCTGACGGGGGAGATCAAGCGAGATTAAGGGCGGAGGGGGAAAAAAACTCAGCAGATAACCACACATGTAATACGAGCTCACCATGGTTATAGAAGACTCAGGTTAGGTCACTCCCCACCCACCCCCTGCCGAGGGGTTTTGCAGTGGGTGCTCACTTGAGAGCGCCATGAGACATTTCCCAGAGCATTTATGTGGCGACCCTACCGGACTAGGCTGAACTTTATAGGTACGAAAGGGGACTCGGGCTACATTGGGGGGCCCAACATGGCCGCCGGCGGCCATGTTGGGCCAGCATGTAGCGCTTCCCTTTCGTACCTATAAAGTTCAGCCTAGTCCGGTAGGGTCGCCACATAAATGCTCTGGGAAATGTCTCATGGCGCTCTCAAGTGAGCACCCACTGCAAAACCCCTCGGCAGGTGATAAGCCCAGAACTTAGGGGTAGTGTCCGTGGGCTGGTGCTCACCTTGCAAGTGTGCAATGGGTTGCTTCAAGACCAGGATGAACGAAAGAGTCCGGACGAAGTGGCCAAAACAATTTGAATCCCATAGTACATTAAACATGTGGACAGTTTGGGAAGAGGAGTAGCTTAGCCTTTGGAAAGAAATGGTATGCATACTGAATATATCAACACACATTACATCCTTCCATATCTGAATACATGTAAAACTCTCATATATACATCTCATGTTAATTTTAAAAAAATTTGAGCCCTCTGGTGGCCGTGGCCGTGATTTACGGACACTCACTTTGAGAAGTTTGTTGCAGAGAATCTATCAATCCTAAAGGAATGCAGGTTTCGGCATTTTCACCACAAAAATCACATGCTTTGTCGGACTTTTCGTATGACGTCATCTTCCGGCGGCTATATTTTTGGAAAAGGTTCTATGCGCAATGACGGAGATTGTATGAAGATTAAGCTCAATTCTGTGAATGTAGCAATTAATTAGATCGGTTTCTAAGCAATGTTTTGCACATAATAGTTCTTTGAACCCGTAAACTTCACCGCTACGTTTTTTCTGATCCCCGAGTAGCCGCATAGTAAGAAACCAGTCTTTTGGTTGGGGTTAGTCCGTCTCATGGGGGTGGGTGAAATTCAATTGTAATTAAAAATATTCGAGACTTGGGGTCGCCTAATTCTTCCCGACCCCAAGTCTCGAATGTTTTTAATTATTACAATTTAATTTCACCCATCCCCATGAGACGGACCAACCCCAACCAATAGACTTGTTTCTTACTTTTGGTCTGACCCAGAAGAAGAATAGTTTTCGGCTGTTTTACCTGCCTGTTTTATTTGATTATTTTTATCATTATTATAATTTATTATCTGAGGTGTCAACATGACGTCCTCGACTCGTATGTACGTTGAAGACGCAGCTCGTCAATGGTAACATTACTGTAGAGATCGTTATTTGCGACCAGCCATATAGCAACGCGGCGTGCAGAAAAGCTGGGCGCAACTGGCACATTGAAGACTGGATCACGTTCTACATAGACTCTGGCACAACAATGGTTCCAGAGTCTGTAGTCGGCAGCTGTTCGTTGATCTCAATATTCTGGGCGAAATGAATGACACCTCCCCTGATACCCAACTGACCCCTGCCCTTGTTCAAATTGAATATCTTGAGGAAGGGCCTAACCCGACTGATAAGTCTCACTTCGACCGCGGACAAAAGGTCAAGCACATCGGGAGTGTAGGGGAAGTGTTACTCTACATTTTGTTGAGCAAGGCAATGGGCGGTATGCGAGGATATTTGCACCTGATGCTGTTATATAGCACCGTTGACACATGCCAATTTGATCGCCCTCGCAATGGTGATTAGCGGCCTGATTCATGTTACGGAGAAACGTGTCTTTAGTGGAGTAGGCCCAGTGACCGTTCTTTCCGAGGGCACTGAAGTGTCAAATATGGCATCGTGCGAGTTACTTCTCGATGCTGCGACGCTGATTCTACGGTGTTGAGCGTATGTCATCAGTTCTTTCTGTAGTAAGTGCATACCAACACGTGCATTTGCGTTGTTCCGTCTGGCGTTTGCCGACCAGGATACATCAGAGTTGCGTTCAGCCAATTACATTCAGTTTAAGACCTACCCTCTCACCTCAAAAATGCCTTCCAAGGTCATAAAAATTCGGATCCTAGGGCGGTACAGCCTTGCATGAGAGAGGGGGGCAAACGAACCAACACCATCGTCACTATCGAAATCGCCTCGTAACTCAAAATGTAGAGGTTTTTCTCAAATTATGATAGGCAGAAGGTCACCTCCTGGGAACATTACGGTTCTAATGACACATAGTATGACCCTCTACGACGCTCTATTTAGGCTGTACCCTTGTCGACGTGACGACACTTTTTTGAACTGTGACCCCGTCTAGTGACCCCGGTAATGGCCCTAGTTGTTGTTTATCTATCTAAAGTCGGTAACTGGAGTGAGCGGAGTGTAAATCTTGTTTCCGATTTGAAATCGATTAACCCGATCGCGAGTTATGAAGTCCGCAAATTAACATTGGGAGCGTAGCGATAACCCACTATTCCTTTTCCACTGGCCGTGCATGGAGGAAGAATAGAAAACCCCCGAAAAATTACTCGTTAAATTTCAGCACCCTGTGTATACAGGGCGTTTCACTACGTAGTCCCCCCAAAGAATGAGCTATATTTTTCTTTCCACTCTACCTAGAGATGTGATCTTCGGTTTAAAACGTACCTTTGTTCATGGGAATGTAGCAGCAATCACAATAAATGCTGGGATTGACCTTCAATGTCCTCCATGCGCACTCGAACGCAACTCGACGCAACGCTCCTTATTATTATCGAAGATCCTCCGCACCCCTCATAAATTGTCGGGATTGCTGCACTCACAAGTGAGTGTTTCGGACCAATGAGGTGGCAGATGACCTCAGCATTTAGAGGAATAACAAATTGAAGAAGTGAAGCACCGGCAGCTGGCATCACCGAAACGCTCACTGCGATGTTTTGTCGCAAGAAACTGGCCATTCTGTTTCCGCCTGCCAAAGAGCTGTAAATGGGGATATTTGAAGACTTGTGCATACAACAATATGTCTCGAGGTTTGAAGACTTGGAAAGCAACATCACTGCAGCAATCCAGACCATTGTCGAAGATATGCTACAGAGGACCTGCTATAATAAGGCGATTTTTGTCGCGTCGTATTCGAGTGGATGTAGGCGAATGGCAATTACAGCATTTATTGCGAATGGTGCGACATTTCCGTGAACTAATAAGGTAAGTTTAAAACCAAACGCCGTGGTTTTAGGTAGAGTGGGAAGGAAATTATATGCGATTCTTTGGGGGGACTAACAAGTAAACACCCTGTATTAGATGGATTGTATGACTCATATCTGCAAATTAAGTATCCTTGGCACATGGAATTAACAACATCGTCTGTCCCTGAAAACATGCATCTAACTGGTTGATGGAAAAACTGGTTGGTACAGAGATAATTACATTTTGATCAGTAGACTTACTACATTACCAGACGTGAAAATTGATGATGAAAAAAAAGGTGAGCTGCTGCACATAGACTGCCTGAATAGCTACGGTAATATTTTAAGGCGAACTTACTGCGTCCGAAGCTCTCTTTTGAAATACACCAGCATTTACTGAGGTGTCATTATTCCAGGGAAAAGCTGCTGAAGAGAAGAAGAGGAATGGAATCCAGCAAGACATGCACAAAGGGGGACTCTTTGGGGGGAATGGTTGTCACTCTTGTCAGATTTGCAAGAGGAAGTTTAGTTTCCCAAGTAAGTTGATGCAGCACATGAGAACCCACACTGGGGAGAAGCCATTCTGTTGCCAGGTTTGCGAGAGAAAGTTTAGTCAGTCAGGAAGTTTGAATAACCACATGAGAACCCACACGGGGGAGAAGCCATACAGTTGCAAGGTTTGTGAGAGAAAGTTTAGCGAGTCAGGACATTTGAATGCACACAT
>JYFJ02008207.1:0-13049 GCA_000934665.2 Catajapyx aquilonaris
GAGGCGGGGATGGAATGGGAGGGAAAAGATGGGCAACTGGGAAAGGGAAGCTGGTGTTTTTGTTGGTGGGTGTGTTATGTGTGAGATGTGAGATAAGTGTAAAGGCTGGTTGAGGGCTTAGGCCTAGGCTGGGGCGGAAGGGCTGCTTGTATAGAAGTGGGTAGGGGAGGGCGGGGGGGATGTCAAGGACTGGTTGTTGTGAGCAATAAGGGCTGCTGGATGGTGGGAAGCATGGGTGGGATAGTTGGCAGTGAGTTGGTGGAACAGACAGCAGCATGGGTCCAGCGACACTTAGGATTGTCCCTTGGCATGTGCATTGCAGCTGGGAGATTGCCCAGTGTGCTTGGTGTGTTGATGCATAAGGAGCCCAGCAAGGTGGTGTGTGATGCAGGTTGGAAGGTTGAACTGTGTGAGTGCAAACAGTGACTTGTACCAAAATGGTCGGCTGATGACCTGGAAGTGCACAGTGCAAAATATTGGTTGCATTATGTTACTACCCAAATGAACCGGGACCATCGCTGGTAATGTATGTCACTAACATATTTGACTTACCAACCTGCATTGGCACCAAGGGACATACTGCCAGTACTGTTGTAGCTCAAGACCTGAGTGCAGGGCCTGCGCATGACCTTTGTTTTTACGGGTTTTGTAGATAGGGCTCCTTGGGATGGCAATATTGTAACGTTACAGTTTAGTCAATAGAGGCAGCAAGTGGAGGAAGGGCCAATGCACTTGAAATTTCATTGTTGTTTTGTCAGTAGTGTAGCAGATGGCATTCAGACATGTCACATATTGTTAACCCTGTTGCACATCAATATCTATATCTTTAAATTTTGATTTTGTGGCATTAGGTGTCCTTCAATATGGATTGGAATACAGGTTGTACTGGAGTGTTACTACTCTGGGTTAGTCCTTCAATGAAAATGTTGTGTCAGTGGCGGTGTGTAACTGCAACTTAGATACATATGGGCGCAATAACGCATTCAGCCTTACAATAGTACTGATATCACCAGCCTTTAATTGTTACTTACAGTGTTAATGTTGATAATCGCTGCTGCTAACTGTGAAATGCGCTATTCTGATGCTGAGTGCATACAGCTTTGAGTGAAGTTCTCCAGTGCGTAGTGTTAGCCCAGGCTGTGCAAATATGCAGCAGTGAAATGATAGCATATTAATATATTTTTCTCACTTGTTACAGATGCATGCTACCAATGTGAACTCCTAAGTGATGCCAAAATGAAGCAGGAGCTTCCTCTAGCTTGTCTATGTTTATGTCAAAGTATATTCTAGGCCCTACAATTGCCTCAATTCTTTTAATTTTGCTATTCGTATCTTATTATTGTCCTCATAATTATAATTTTTTTATACACCATATTCACTCTCTCATAAGGAATTTAATATATTCCATCCCATTTGCATGGTTACATTACTTAACCTTGCAGGATGGGTTTTCCTAACAGATAATTAGAAGTGTTGAAAAACAGGCGGGCAAGACTTGTTTTGTGCTAGTGGTGCAGTGAGAGAGATATATTCAGAAGGGGGAGTGAATTTTATCCACTCCTCCCCCCCTCCCCTTCCTCCCCCCATACCCTTCCCACTGCCCACCTGCTGTGTATGGAGTGGACATTGGGCTGGAGGGGCCAAGGTGGACCTGAGAGGAGGAAGAAGTTTTTGGTGGCAGCGGCAGAGCATCAGACAGAAGTAGATGGTCCTGTTCAATGCGGAGTCCGGCCTGGCAACAACACCAGAGGAAGCAGCAGCGTTGGCAGCGAGGGGAATGGACAGCTCCGTGTTGGTGCAGGCCAACTGCCCTGACGTCTGGCATAAAAGAGAGAAGAGCCTCATGGAGAAGCAGAAGGCCAAATGTGAGTGTGAGTTGTCTCACTACCACCTCCTGCGTGATATGTTTGTGTGTGTGTGCATTTATGTTGATGTGTGTGCATTAAAATAATTGCATTCTGTGTAAAGAGTCAAGAAGGCAAGTAATCCGTGTTTCATCAAGGATTTTAATTCTTATTATTCATCAGGCTTTTCAAGTAAAGGAGAGATTACTTTTTCCTTTTTTTGCACTTATGGCCATGATTCCTTCTTCCACCCACTTAATAAGCACCAAAAAGAGGATGAGTTAGTTATAGTCACAAGTTGAAAATATTTGTGTCAAGATTGATCAGCCAATGTTAATCTGCATTTATTAAACATTAAGGCACTTCTCCTGACTTACACTCTATGGCTGAATTAGGGTGGCATCTGGTAAATTTCAGCTTCATGACTTTGAATGAGTCTACTTCATCATTTAGTGGATATAGGTGTACTATATCATGCTTGTTAAGGGTGGGTGGTGATTTTAGTTGGTATTCACCTACCTCCCCTCCCGTTCAGTCAGAAATAGACAAGACCAAAGTTATAAAGATGTAATTTTTTACCATATGTTACCCATTTTCGCCATACACTGAAGACGTGGTGAGTGAACAAGGATGAACTATGAGGCACGTTTCACGGCAGTTTTGTATCGCTTCCCCTTAAACTGCGTTAATTCTTAGTGCTTTCGGTAGGGAGTTACACGAGAGGCCTCGGAGTGCCTCAGCCCATATCCCCCACCTCCTTCCAATTCCCACCTCTGGAGTTGGGAGCGATTGAGAGCAGCGTTGCCTATTTAGTGGTTATGTAGTTTTTTTTTGCGATCCCAGTAGCTGAAAAGACAGCTGGCAACGTATTTGGGAGCACGCTTGAAGGGTCGTCCAGTTACATGGCAGGCTTAACCCGCTTCTAATTCCTTGAAGCGATTGTACAAGGTAGTTTATCTTAAGGTGCTAGCGAACATCTCTTCAAGTTTTGAAGTGCTTTAGCACAAGTTACACAATAGCGATGAATTGCTCGACACGAAGTGGCTCCCTGAAAAGCGATACAAAGCTGCCGTGTAACATGCTTCAATGGTCTTTAGAGAATTCTGTTTATTTAGCTGCTTCCAGTAAGCACAAATATTTTGTGTTACTTGCAGGAGTTTAAAAGAACTGCTACACTCCTTGCAGCTAGTGGTTTTTTCTCTTGATTGTGTGGCCAGGGGGGAATTTCCAAGTATTTCGAAATTATTACTCCTGAGTCAGATAGTTTTATAGATCCCTAATTGATGTGCTACGGAAATCTCTATTTACTTTTGCAGATTTTTATTCATCTGAATGTGTAAATGGATCAGTTAGTGTGATATTAAGATTTTGCAGGTTGAATAGAACTTCAGAGCTGATCCCTTTTACTCAGCACATTGTGGTAGGTTGCAGATGAATGCCAGGTTCTCCCTTGCCCACTTTGCTCAGTCTCTTGCAATTCAGTACATAATCATCTAGGCCCCATTTTATTGTTCACATATATTGTATTTGTAGGTCTATGATTGGCCATATTCCTGTTCTAGGGGGTGTACCCAGTTAGTACAGGAAATCACTGAACCCCTTTTTGTGGTCACTCACATGCAGAAAAATCCTCAACAAAAAGTGGGTTGTGGTTGTTTCTCAATGTCACCAACAGATGGCAGAACAGATATTTTTGAGGATAGGGTGGCAAGCAAGCCAGTATTTTTGGATGCCATATTCTATCTAGGTTGTATAAGCCTGTTTTTCTTACTTAAAATGTTCACTTTTAAGCGCGCCCATCTTGGGCTTCAGCCAAGATCACAATAGATGGTCAAATATGCTTTTATTATGGTAATGTGTGCTCCAAGCCTGTATGCTGAGAGGATCAAAAATGTCAAGTCACCATTTCTCTCGATGGCCATACATTTTATGTGAAGATTGTAGCAATTTTACTTTTAAATACAAGTAGGCTAATATTTATGCTGACTGGAAAGCTACTAATGAACACAATTTCTGTGAGCAGTATTCCTTGGTGTATCAGCTCATTGGTTCTGCCAGGTATTACTTCTCATAGTACCGCTAGCAGTTGCTATTCTAATTGCCTGAGGTACATCAGGGTTATGCCTTGAATTCATTTCAAGGAAATATGTTGGTAGTCCAACGGACAGAACACATTTATTAACCACTTCTTTGCAAATGTTACACATATTTAATGCATAAAGATGCACATTCATGCTGTGAGTGTGCATCAAATTGGTTAATTAGAGCCATGGAACATTCATTGGCTGTAAGTAGTGTTTCTGCTCAGATTGTCCAACAACGCTCGTAAATGACCAGCTGATATTCATGACGTTAATACTGTAACAAATAGATTTGAATTTCCTTATTGGAGTTTATTGGCAGATGACATGCCACTGTGGGCTTGTGGTCAAAACGGATGAGAAATACTGACCTATATTGCAATAAACATCCAGGGAGTTGATAATCATCCATCCAGTCACCTTGAGAACAACCAGGACTAACAAGGCGATGGCCAGAGAAATGAACCTCTCATCTAGGATCATGTCTGGGAACATGCTAACCCTGAAAGACTGAAAGAAATAGGAGAGTATGATTGAAGGTACTGCTCAAAAGGCATTCAAACAATCTGCACCAACCAAGTCTCTTCTCGGAGGTATTGTCACTTACAAGTACAACAGGCAGAATGTTTGTCTCTCTGCCCGCTATGTCCATGAGGCTGCAAAGGTCGTCACCATGAGTCTGTCATGTTTGTGGAGAGTGAGTTATGATGGTGTCACAACAATTCAAGGTAACAGAAAGGGATACTGTAGAACATGTAATACTCTTTGAAACAGATAATGTTTTACAAGTACAGGTTGAGAATCCTTGATCCAAAATGCTTAGGACCATAAGTTTCAGATTTATGACTGTTTGTATGTTTGATCTATTAAAGTGGGACACCTCTGAGATGGGACCTAAGTCTAAGATTTACATTTCATAATAGAGGTTATGCATAAACCCTGAACGTAGTTTTATATAATTTTGTGTTCATACAGGTACAGATAATAATGCTAGTCATGTTACAATCATACAGAATTTTCAATCTATGCATGCTATATCAGCACTGAATAAAGCTTTCGGAGGTTTTCTGGTTTTGGAAATTTGGGTAAAGGATTCTCAACCTGGGCAGACTTCCCAGCTGTGGCTGGAAAAGTGTAATCACAATTCATAGCATTTTAGACTGACCTTCAGGGAGAACTGACCTTAACACCCCAGACTACAAACTGTAGGCTGAGCTGGAGTTGCTGACTGTGAGAGTTGTCAGATTGCACCTGAGTGTTCTATCACACCAAAAATCTAATATAGTAAAACTTCCATAAGTCGAATCTCCATGGGACCGGGGAAAAACTTCGAGTTATAGAAGATTCGAGTTAGAGAAGTTTGGATTTTTTTAAGCGCAGATCTCTATAAGGAAGCCTATCTGTATATCCAGTGACGAAAGGTGTTCAAAATTTAAAAATAACTCGCTATCACACTTACAATGTTCCTCGTTGTTTTGGTGTGCCTTTTCTGGTTTTACTAGTGCTGCCACTGGCAAAGATTGGTAGTGGTCAGGTTGATAGGGGTCACTCCAGCACAACAGCAAGTATGGAGTTGAAGTGATGGGATGCTGGAGCACAGAAGTCGTCGAAAGTATAGAGGCCCAAAATTTAGCATGGGCTATGGTAAACAGTCAGCATTTGCAAAGAACACATGTAACCATTCTCTCTGCCTTACCTTACTTCATGAACTTGTCAGAGTGTATATTGGTTACTGTTAGTTTCATGTGAAATTTTGTGCCTCTATCCTTGCTTCTCATTGGTACATTCACATCCCTTCCATTCAACATGTCACTGTAGCACTTTGCATGCATCAACATGGCTGTTATTCATCTTGAGCTGCATCGCTGGAGATACTTCAACCCCAAATGAAGACTACAGTTTCATCATGCAATCAAGATTATGTGGGTATCTGTTTTGCAGAGCTATGGTAACCCTGTATTCAAGGCGTTTCATAATTATAAGACTGCAAGTGAACCGCATTACTATGGGTCAAGAGAAATAAAAAAAATCTAGTGGAACCTCGATATAATGCTCTCTCATGTATTTCTAACTTTTTAACACCCTTTTTTTCTGGAGAATTTCCCACACATAACGAATTCCTGCTTATAACGTTACTTTGAGTAAGTCCCTCGAAAAGTGTTATATTGAGGTTTTACAATACAGGGTGGTGATAAATCCATAAATTTATCAACATGTGAAAATTGTTCCTTTTTCTTTGTTGTGCTTTATTTGAACCACATATGCAAGGGGACTTGTGGACACCCAATGCAGTGTGACAACAATCTTGCAAGAATTCTGACTATGTACATTCAAGAAGCATGAGTGATACTTTGTGACAGGTGTGAAAACACATGCAGAAAAAGGCACTCTTCCAGTAGTAGTCTATTGCAAGAGAGTTTTTACTGATTGTGGAGCACCAATAACGGAACCAACTGTGCTCAACATAGACAGAGGGAGTCACTAGACAGGAAAAATGTCGTTCATGTGGCATCACTACACTCAGCCCCCTGACACACATACGATACGGTTGTTTAATATAAAAGTCTCCGCCATGCTGGGAATTTGGTGCTGGTGTGCCCCTACAGGGATCTACCGCTGCCAGCCATCCGAATCCTAGTCTGCAAACGCTCTCTGAGGAAAGGACGGTTTGGGTTGGTTCCGAAGGCAGCCAACCCGAACTGACCCCCCAGCAGGTTCCTGTGGGGGCTGGCCAGCGCCAAATTCCCTGCATAGCGGAGACTTACTTTAGTATATTAAACAACCGTCAACACAGGACTAGCCTGGATGTGTCAGGGGGCTGACTACACTTGTTCAGTGTCTACTTATAGTAAATGAGAAGAGATTGATTTTTTTTCCACGTATCATAAGTGGAAAAAGATGTGTTTTAAACTTCAAACTGCCCACATTTCCACTTTAAAGTGAAAAAATGTATTTTCCACGTCGAGGGTGAGAGATCAGAAGGGCGTATGAACCAGAAAGTGAATTTTACACCAGAGGGAAAAAACTTTTCATAAATTCAATATTCATTATAATTGTGTAACTTTTTTGTGCAGCACACACACACGTTTCAATGCATTCCTATACAGAGTTTTGATACGCTGTTCTGTATTCTGATGCAGTATGCCATGCTGAATGCCAACGTGTAAAAAAACCACTTTTGTTAAAAATGGTTCATACGCTCTTCTGATCTCTCACCCTCGACATGTAAATGAAAGTGAGGCCAATTTTTGTCCACTGACAGCCGCCATCATTTTCACTTAAAATGAATGGGAAATTGATTGTTTTCACTTCTCGAGTGGCTATTAGGGCAGAAACTGAACGAGAGTGTAGCTGCAGTCACATATTTTTGACTTTTTCTATGTTCATTTCTGTGTATGTTGTACTCCTATAACCTGCAATGTTCCACTCATAGATAATGATGCTTTATAATTTTTAAAGGCCATTGCATGTGTGCACCACACATGCTGTATTTGTAGTCGTATCCATGTGTAGTACAAGATGTAGCACCACCACTAAACCAGGTATAAAAGAATCAAATGTACCTCTAGTCTGACTTTCTAAAGTTGTCATTACTAACCGAATTTCAGTGACAATGGGAACAAAAGTGTTGTCACCTGCAACTTTAGAAAATCAACTATAGTTGACTTGGATGCGCAACACCAAGAGGAATATGAGAAAGTATCTCGAAGATGTCTGAGCCTTTTAACCAAATTCTATTTAGGGCAGTGTAAATCCTACAATATAAACTCAAATGACGTAATAGGCTGGAATATGTAAAATATACAAATATCTAACTGGTAGGACATTAGTAGGCCACTCTTCCTGTACCTCCCACCCCAACATGCACTCATTGTCCCAATACAAATCTAAAATGTAAGGGTGAGAAATAATTAGCTACTAATGTTACATCACATGGATGTGTTACTGAGCAGGTCAGTGTCATAAGCTTGGTGTGGTCTTCTGCCAGGTTGTACCATCATGGATGTTGCTTGAAACCGTTTCATATATACAGGAAGTCCTTAGTTTACGAACGACCCAACTTGTGGCGATCCGTACTTATGAATGGGCTCCCAAGGCTCCCCATAAGGAAAGGATCATTTATAATTTTATACCTCCACTCAATCACTTTTGCATACATGACCGACACAGAGTTCAGCATTAATACTGTATTATTAAATTAATAATTCAGGAACACCTTTCTACCGTGCATGTAAGTGATTAGTTGGCGCAGAATCTTTACGCTAGAGGCTATTATAATAATGTGTAGTATCAGGGATCCGAGTTACGTGCAAATCTGACTTACATTCTCCCGACTGTAACCCTGTTGGTATACTGGGGACTTTCTGTACCTATATTTTAATTGCATCTGGGACGTGAAATATACTGTTACGGTCAAAAAGATTAAGGTGTACCAGCAGTGGCGTAACAAGATTCTTGAAGATCCTTGTGCAGAAAGGTACGCGAGACCCCCTCCACTTCATCCTTTGTCCTGCACTTATCACTAGTACCTTACACATTACGTCACTTTCTGTAACATGCCAATATCAATTGTCAGTCTAGATTTATAGAAGGATAATGAAGTAATGGGATAAAAATACAGTTCACTCAGGATATAACATACTTCAAGGGACACGGAAAGAATAAGTCTGTAATAACAGAGGTATGTTATAGCCAAATCGTCACATTTGCAACAAATACATAAAATTTTCTGATTTCTATATGCTTACAATGCCCACTACTGCATAAATTAATGAAACTATCCACAAAAATGCAAAATTAGCTCAACTGTAAATACTCGGGACCAAAAACAATATTGTCATTTTCCTCTGCTGCTCCCTTGCCAAATATACCAGAAAAAGTATACTTTTGAGTAGCTTAGATGAGTAACATGAGAAAATCATCCCTGCTCCAGTATTCTCTGCTCAATTCTCTGCCTTCCTGTGCATAGGAAAGGAAGTTGAATAATCAAAAACAGCATATTTTCCCTTCAAGGGCCAAGAAATTGTCTTATAGCTGAGGTGAGGTGAAAATGAGTCTGTTACAGTATATCAGTAGTAAAAATCCACAATGTCTTATGGAAGTACATCGGGACTGGCCTTTCGAGTCTATTATAGCCAAGGCTGTTATTTCCGGATTCAATTGTACATGGGTCTACTCACCAAGGAAGCTGTCACTATATAGATGTTTTTTTCGTGCCTTAAGCAAAAATATCAAGTGCCTTCATTGCCCAAGCGTTTTAGATGCTCAGAATGGCAAGTTCACCAAGTCTTTCCCCTAACAGGGTACTTCGAAGACACTGTAGTTCTTAATTAGCTTCAATTTCAAAAGTAAGCGCTCCGCAGTTGCCACGGTCTTAGGCCACATCCCGCATGTTGGTCCAATCCATTCGGCTATGACATATCTCAGGTATTTTCGCCGTGGTCTTAGAGGCCATGACTAATAAGAGACCCCAGTATAGGCAACATTAGTCATTTTTGCATTACTATTACTGTGACGATTTCTCATTTGTGTTTTTCTGTCACACTGATTACTGACACTGCGACTGCGAGAGTCTCACAGTGAGATAGTGGGGCCCTGGATCAAACCCGCTTTCTTACATCTACTGGAATTACGTATCTTAAGTTTTTTTTCTTTTTTTTTTCTTTTTTTTTATTTTATTGTACCCCGTTGGGAGTTGATTTCCATTAGGGGGGTGGAATTACCACCATTTGGGTGGAACTGGTGTACTGTGTGATAGTACTTAGTGTGTTCCAAGGGTAGGTAGGAGGGGATGTGCAAAGTGCGTGTGCACAGACGTTGTATTTGCCGTTTTGTGAACTCCCCCGGGTGGCTTATGTGCAAGGATCGCCACCCGAAACGAAGCCAGAGACGGTCTCACTCTGCACGAAAGAAGGTGGGACCCCGGGTGGGGATTGAACCCGGGACCTTAACTTCCGTGGGCGCACGCGTTACCACGGCGCCACTCCGTCTCCCTAGGAATTACGTATCTTAAGTTATAGGCATATTATGGGTTTGTGGGTTTCCTCCAATTTTCTAAAACTCGTCGGAGATTTTGGGGGCCCCCTTTGCCCGGGGGCCCTTGTGCAGTCGTAGTGTCGCACCACCTGCACTTATGGTAGTTACGCCCCTGTGTACCAGAATAAGGCAGAGCCGATCTTTACTCATAAAGGTGCATTTACATGTGAGTGATTTGATGAGCTAAGTCTTTGCCAAGCAATAACATTGATGAGTAACCCAAGTAACCAATATTGTTTGGGGTGAAAGTAACAATCTATTTTCGCCTCAAACTATACTAGTTACTCAGCGGTGTTACCACTCGGCGAAGACTTCGCCTGCCACATCGCTCGCACGTAAACGCACCATAAGGGCGGGATAAAGAGAATTTGGAAGTAAAATTCTCGCTAACTAACAGCAGCAGAACCGAAATTTTTTCTGTGTAAGTGTAACTGACCTCTCTCTTACACATGTTTGTGGTACTTTTTCCATATTATTAATATAGTATTTGTAAAAGTCATTTGCATGTGGGACACCATCGTGAAATTTTAAGTGATGTCATGACAAGCAGCCAAAAAAGCTCAAAAAATTGGTGCTCCTGACCAATGAAGCCAATTTTTATGTTTAGCTATAACCTTTCAGCAAATAATAATTTTGTCAAAATTTGACTGACTTGAGAACTATTAGCGTATCCAGAAAGTAAGGTCCGTTATTTATTTTAAAACCACAATGCGCCCCCAAAATTTTTATTTACATATCTGAAATTGACAACTGGGGGAGGTGTGGTGGCCGAGATGGTAACGTCTCGGCTTGCTGTGTGAAAGGCCCCAGGTTCGATCCCCGCCTGGGGAACTTTCCTTTCACCTGCATCAGGAGGGTCTCTGACCTGCACCAAGGAGGTGTCTGGCAACCTAACCTCCTGGGGAACAGCACATGACCCGTTTTCAGACGTGCACCTTGCACCCATGTTCCCTCCCCAAAAATCCCCTATCCCTTCCCCATGTCCTTTCATCCTTGCACCAGAGTGAAGAAGAAAAAATAGAAAATTGAAGAAAATGGTGGTATCCCACCCCCCTATAAGGACCCATGGCCCTAGCACGGGGTAACGTAAAAAAGAAAAAAGAAAAAAAAGAAATTGACAACTGTCTACTTTTTTTTCAAAATAGTTTCCAAACAAATCGAGGGATTTTTCATTGAGTTACACAAGATTTTATGTGCCTAAGTCATGAGGTCTGCCGCCAGCCATTTCCGCGATCCCTGAACGCTGGATTGCAACTCCTCGTCATCATCAACCTTCTGCTTTGCAAGCAATTTCTTTCTGTCCATGGACATGTGGTAATCGCTAGGCTCTAAATCCTGCGTGATCGAACAATTCGTACTTGAATTGTCGCGGCAGGGTTCCAGTAAGCAAGCACAGGCAGTAGGCAGGCGGGCATTGTCACGCAAGAAAAACACTAGGAACTCAACATACCGCTACGCCCTAATTCAGTGCGAATTGTTCGATCACCCGGGATTTAGAGCCTAGTGATTACCACATGTCCATGGACAGGAAGAAATGGCCTGCAAAGCAGGAGGTTGACGATGACGAGGAGTTGCAATCCAGCGTTCAGGGATCGCGGAAATGGCTGGCGGAAGACCTCATGACTTAGGCACATAAAATCTTGTGTAACTCAATGAAAAATCCCTCGATTTGTTTGGAAACTATTTTGAAAAAAAAGTAGACAGTTGTCGATTTCAGATGTGTAAATAAAAATTTTGGGGACGCATTGTGGTTCTTAAAATAAATAACGGACCTTACTTTCCGGATACGCTAATACTAGCAGTTGGGGGAATGGTCAACCGCAAACGTGACCCATTTGCGTAGGGAGGGTGGGATTGAGTGTCTCCTGTTTCGGCCAGAGTTGGAACTCGTAGAAGGAACAAATTCTCTTGATCTCCCCCTTAAAGTCACAGTCCTGCTTCCCATAATCATAATGCTATTCCCTTTATTTAAGACTTTTAAAAACCTAGTGCAGTAAGACGAACCCCCAGAGCCAAGGGGGTAACAACTTAGTGGAACCTGTGTACAAGGTCCCTCTGGAACTGGGTGGAACCACCCTTGTTCCAGGATCTGGTGCACACTTTTTTGAGGAGTTGTTATCCCCTTGCCCAGAGCGCAACCTCACAAGTACTCACTCAGAACTCCATCCAACCTGCATTGTCTTCCAAATCCAACTCCCTCTCTCATTCCTAACCACCATCATACCTGTAGCCACATGACTTACCACAAATCTGCGGAGTGCCACTACAAATTTCGGCAGGAGGATTCTACCAGGAAAATTTTCCTTGTACCCCAGCAAGCAGCGCCATTCGGTCTCTGGTGGTGGCGTCCCTCAACTGGTGCTAGTGGGTGCTTTCTCCACTGCCCATATTGGCGCTGTTTGCCGGGGCACAATGCGCGTATTTTTTCTGTAGTGTACAGAGTGTACGCGAGTGTACGTAAAGGACCCAAAAATTCGAATTCGCGCACGTATTTTAATGACAAAGTGACGGACCTTCTTCGTTGAATTAACTCCTCTGCTGCTTTGCTCGAAATTGCTGGAAAGAAACAAAAGACTGCCTCTTAGTTACACTTTTTTACACTAACAGTTTATAAGTTTATTCTCAAAATTTTAAACCTCGAGGCAAAATATCTAAATACGTTTAAATCTGAAAGTATCACAATATTTAGTGGAAAGGGAAAATTTCTGAATCGATTCAATTTACAGAAGAAAAATCGATATATCGGCCTGGACTCGATATTTTGATGCTAGTTTGAATTGTGTACTGGAACAAGCGGGAAAAAGTCCTGAGGCAAAGAGAATCTGAGAAACCAGACGGTGCAGCAACGGTGGAAAGAGATAGAAAATCCCAGTGAAAGCCAGTAGATAAAGGAAACTGAGGGAGCTGAAGAAGCAATGGAAAAATATAACGTAAGTTAGAACCTCCGTTAGAACCCTGGAAGACCTCAGGGGAAGAACGATCAAGGTCCACCTCAGGTGAAACAGATATTCAAATGTTAAATTTCAAAGGCCCATAAGGGGTCGTGCAAATACCACGTGACCAATTTTAGGCCACTTTTTGACCCCCC